>CM076578.1:1491998780-1492200168 GCA_034641835.2 Pinus albicaulis
AAGATAGAATGCTACTTCAATTTAGTGATACATGATATATGCTGTTTGTTTAAATTTACTAGGGCATGGACACCAGTATGCAATATGTCATTTAAATTAACATTGCAAGAATGTGAAATTATAGATTAGACATTATAGATGAAAATATCTATCAAATTATTTCATTGCATTTCAAATATGATTCAAGGAAAGGGAATAAAAGTGTAACTACATTGTGAATATGAAAAGTGAAAAATAGGGGTATATAGAATGAAAATGGTTAAAGCAGTGCGTCATAAATAGAACATGAATAAACTAAGCCGAAGCAGCATCTGAAATGAGAAATTTTATTGAACATATTGATACCTATGTGAACAAATTTTCTTTTTATAAATTCTAGGATTGATATCATACATATCAAAGTATTTTGAATGTGTAGAGGTTGTTATATGGGTAACAATTGGTTATGAACAATATAGATGCATATGCTGTAATATGTGTACGAGTGTTTACATTGCAGATTATGTACCAGTGAGTATCATGCAGAAAAACAGATTACCGGAATAATCTACGTGATGACAGATTTCCAAGAACAGTTGAGACTCCATGTGATCCCACGATAGGGTGTTGACCCTGGTCCTGCTGGGAGGAGTGGAGGTGTTGCCCACTGTTTATCCTCCAATACCTGGAGTCATGGGAGGACTATGCGAGTCACACTCCCCTAGACGTGTGATTATGACTGTCGGATGCCTACAAGCATGTCAGGTCGACGTAATCGACTCTGACATCATTGAGGTCTATGAATGGATCAGTAAAACTGATGCCATGGCATATTCCTGTAGAGGACGGATAGGATGAGAGTGGAAGAGATTAGGAAGGATAGGATGATTTTAGAATAGTTTGGAGATTCGGTGAAGATGGGAAGTAACAATTAAATTACGGATACATACTTATTTAAACGAAAATTCAATCTTAAAATACATGCATTCTACAATCACCCTAATCTCTAAAAACACAATATTGTTATGAATATATATAAAACCATAAACTTCGGGACGAAGTTTTCTGAAGGGAGGAAGTATGTAACGACCCATTCCCAAGTATATACAAAACGATATTAGCATGTGAACGATATAGGCATTTGATAGCTACACTTGCCTATACCGCCCACATCGCACTAGTACACCTACCTACTAATAACAAGAATTCATAGATTGGGAACTTAATATTAAGATTTCAGATTTTATATTAAATTCAACTAAGTATAAAATTTTATGAAACAAGGTAATAAAAGAAATGAAATAATAAAGTTAAAATCTTTAAGTTAATAAATCTTTAAGTTAAAAATGAGTATGCAATATTAAAGATTTATATTAAAAAAAATACTTAAATAAAATCCCACCTTTATAAATGTGTATACGTACTCACATTAATGTGGATCACCCACCATAACAACATTTAATGTGAACATAAGGTTGGATAAGGCCTCGGGAGGTTAGAGGCGGTGGAGGAAGATTGTTTAGATTATATTCCTATCCAAACATAATACCACCATAAATACATAAAATATCACCATTAATAAGGATAAGACCTCGGGAAGTAAGAGGCGGTGGAGGGAGATTATTTAAAGGAGGTGATATGGAGGAGAAGGGGGGGGATGTTTTGGAGGAAAAGAAATGATTTCTGCTTAAGTGAGAAGGAAATGCCGGCTTGCAGTGTTTGGAGAGGAGTCTCTTGTTCTTGGAAATCTGGGCACGGGGGCAAAGGAGACATCCTTTGGGTCTGGGATTGGTCCCAGATTTGGCTGGGAGGATTCGATTGTCCCGGTAATCTGTTTTGTTCACGACATCACCAGCTAATCTTCAGCCGCTTCAGGATTCGTAAGTTTGTGCTGATTTTCAGGTATTCTTCTACGTAGAGATTAATAATGATCAAGCTGAAATTTCAATTTTTACTGTTACAATGTCTTATTAGATCTGTTTTACTTAAACAGAGGTTCAGATAGGTACAAATTTTAGAACTCTGGGAGCAGGGTTACAATTATTCTATGTGACATTTATAACTGTGGGTTATATTTCTAAACATTTAAAAACTTATTTTTATAAATCATACCTTATTTTGGATGGATACTTAAGATTGTTATTTTGTACTATGATATGTGAGAATATGTTAAATTGCTTAAACATTGCTGGTACATGGATACCAATATGAAGAAAGTTTTGCTTAAACATTGCTGATACTGAGATACTAATATATATTATGAATTATGTTATGGATATGGTATCTATACTTTTACATATCAACCTAAATGATGAGGTTAAAATAAAGGAATGATTGAACGTGACTATTCACGTTAAAAATCAATATACAGACATATTTTGGTTATGTTTATAGAAATTGTTATATGGGTAACAATTTGTTTTGAAAATATGTTATAATTTGTGGACAAGTGTTTTAAATTGCAAGTAATATCGTTACCAAACCGACCACGTGATGACAAAACTCCAAGAACAATTGAGATGCATTGAGATTCCCTGATAGGGTGTTGACCCTGGTCCTACTGGGAGGGGTGGAAGTGTTGCCCACCATTTATCCTCCAATACCTGGAGTCATGGGAGAACTATGCGAGTCACGCTCCCCTAGACGTGTGATGATGACTGTCGGATGCTTACAAAAATCATGTCGATGTAATCGATACTGCTACCTTCAAGGTCTATGGATGGATCAGTAAAACTGATGCCATGGCATATTCCTGTAGAGGATGGATAGGGTGGAAGTGGAAGAGATTAGGAAGGATAGGATGATTCTAGAATAGCTTGGGGATACTGTTGAGGCAAAATGTGACTACTAAATTGGTGAACCAATAAATGATCAAAACATAAATGTTAAAAGTGTTCTCACATATTTAACTATGATACACCAACCTTATATGATTATATTAATCACTAATATAATTAATGATATACGACATAAAATTTAACTTCGGGACGAAGTTTTCTGAAGGAGGGGTGTATGTAATGACCCAACTCGGATTATATGGAACTTAGAAATATTAGCATGCATATGAGACCTGCATATGATAGCTACATATGCATGTATCACATGTATTGCACTAGTATACATACCTGCTAGTATGGAAACTAACTAAGTTAGAGTAACGAACTGAATATCGTAATGCATTTATCTCACAGAGATGTGATGGAACATTAAGCTAGAGACTGGACGCATGTACCGCTCTTATATGAGTATGCGTGTAGTATGTCTGTAACAATAAATAAATCTTTAAAATACCATAAAGTCAATATCTCCAATAAATGACTTGGTCAACAAGCGAATATCCCTGCAAAGGAACGTTCATAATATTCATATTAATGACCACATTTTAATAAATTCAAGATATTTATTAAAACATAATATTTTGAGATATTTCTTACAATTTAGATATTTATTAAAACATAATAATTTTAAGATATTTTTCAAGATATTTATTAAAAATCATATTCTAAATAAAGGTATTGTGAATGTGAGTCGTGTATAAAAAGGAAGAGGGGGTAAACTTGAAAGGAAGGCAGGAAAGTGGGAACACCGACCTGGACAAATATTAGAGGAAAGCAGGAAATCGGTATGATCCATGAGCAGTGAGTTGAAGAGTTCTAACTGAGTTATGGAATGCTCTCGATTGTTCTCGAAGTTTTGGGCACGGGGGCCAGAAGACTTGTCTTCTGGATCTGGGGACCGGAGAGGTTGACCTCAGATAGGCTGGGAGGAAAAATGGCGGTTTGGTAACGGGAGCTGGAGCCATGGCAGATCAGAAACATCTCCAAACACGGTTCCAGGTAAGTATTAAATTTTCAATTGATGTATATATTTTGCTTCAAAAAAAATCCCACTCCGAATTGTGTAGTATGAATTCTGTGAATGATTGTTAATTTCGAAAAGTTAAGAGCTTTACACTTATGGATTTTGAGTTTTATGGTTAAATTCTCATGCCGAGTTTATGTTTTTACAATGCAGAGAGCATTGCGGGTTACACCACCCATGTTATTCTTTCCTGGCCGGGCGCGTCGTGCTGTGCCGTTAATTTACATGCTGGCGTTCATCATGATGTGGCTAAGGACTGGTGTGGTACCACACATCGCCGTGAAGAAGAGGAAGCACGAAATGTGGTGCCTTTAACCACATCGTATCAAGCGTAAATTCCCGCTCTGTAGAAGATGTCGAGAACCGTACGAGGTTGTTTATGATGACTACGAGAGAAAATCGACCTTTTCCCCCCTTTTCAGCAGTGATTCGGGATCAAACCGATTGCTGTGGGGGTCGTGCTGCGGGAGGATTATGCCGTGTGAGGACCGTCAGCCGCGGTCACAAGAGATTGGGAATGCCATTTCAAAGCATCTTGGGCAGACAGGACCTTCCAAACTGGGACGATATGTGGGCTATCCTCTGGCAAGAGGAAATCCGTCGAATGACCAAGAGACAAATCAGCACCAGATCAAGCAAGGTGAAGGAGAAAGAGGAAGATTCAACCCTGGCATCTAAGAAGCAGCAAGGGAAAAAGAAGCGTGATCTACTTAAGATCAAATGTTTCCAATGTGGTGAACTTGGACACTTCACCAACAATTGTCCTCTAAGGAAGAAGGACAAGGAAGCATCTAGTTCCAAGGTTGTGGCAACTAAAGAAGATGATGGCTCTGACGATGATGTAGCCATGAGTGCTCATGTACCTCGAGAGAAGAGGTCGGGCAAGATTGATCTGTAGAGTAGCTACAGAGTAGTTGGCAGGATTTTTGAGTAGCCTAACTCTTGGATCACATCTGCACTACGGGAGCCTTAAGACAGTAGCAGGAATGATTGGAGTAGTGGGTGTAGAGGATCACAGATGGAGTAGAGGTAGAGCTAGACGCTGTAGAGGGAGCAGCAAAGTGAAGAGGCAACATCAACGTAGAAGTAGCAGAGCAAAGGGGCTAATGTGACTTCTGCAGTGCAAAGGAGGCATGCTTACGCAGTGCAAAGCTGTAGCAACGCAGTGGCTTCAGGAGGACAGCGTTGAGCAGTAGCCTATGGAGTTTCAGTGATGAGATGCAACCCAAATGACTTGTCTGTCATTGGGCAGGGGTCCTTCAGTTGCTTACTTCTCAGCAACTGAGTTGCACTGCAACAATTAACAGTGGCAGTGGTATGGGCAGCACGGTGCAACAATTTGAGAGGGAGTTGCAGTACGGATGTAGCAGTGACTGTGGCAGAGTCATGGGCAACAGTACAGATAGAAGCAACAATGCAATGATGAAGGGCAGCAGGCCAAGCATCAACACGGAGACTGATGCTAGAGATTAGAGCAGTACTTCGGGGTGAAGTGTATTGCTAGAACACATTCCTTGCTAAGAGGGAGTGTTGAGATTTTGGGGTAGCATCGAATGTGCTCTAGCTCCCAAATTTTGTGGAGGAGTTGGAGTACAGACCCAAAAAGCATTTGAAGAAATTCCATCTGGTTTAAAAGATATTTAATTAATTAATATCTTTAATTAAGGACCCTAAGTCTAACTTAGGAAAATTAAAAGATTAAAGTGAATTAAATTAAACATGTGATGAGAATGACTTAAGTGACGCGGATAAAGCAACTTCTAATATTAGGCGTCGATTAGAGATTAGACCAAGACCATTGATGTTTCAACGAGAAAAGTATAAGAGAAGGGCTTGGGGTCAGTTGGAGAACACACACATTGGCGGAGCACTGAATCTAAGATGAAATTCTAGGGCGTGGTTTGCTAAGAATTTTAGAAGTGTTTGTAGTGCAGCGAGGGGCATTATTGGCAAGGGGATGATCTGATCTTAAGCCAAGAGTACAACATCGGCAGAGAGGCAGCATACCGAGCAGTGCAGATGCATCCCAGAGCCACGCAGTCCAGAAAAGGCCATATAGAGGCAACGTAGAGGAAGCAGGAGCGACGTAGGGCTGACGCAAGCCTAGTCAGGGCAGCGCAGGTTTAGTGTAAGCCCTTCAGGGGTGACGTAGGCCCTTCCAGAGCAGCACAAAGGCTGACAGAGGCCAGGAAGGCTGATGCAGAGGGCTAAGAAGTAGCGCTGGGGTTTCCGGTGGGCTAGAAATGGCTCGAGTTTTGTAAATCCCGTTTGAGGGTGTGAATCAGCCATATTTTCTCTCTTCGAGGAAAGAGGTATTGTTGCTGTGTTTTTCTCTATAGGGCCAACTAAGTCTGGTGCCCAGAACTTGTTGTATTCAGAATCTGATTATTAATAAAAACCCTCCAGAGCTCGCTGCACCGGTTTTAACTTTTCCCGCATTGGGTTTTTCTAAGGACATTTGTTCGAAAAATCTGTGTCACTTTGTCATATGAGCGTGCTATTCAGTAAATGATCTGAATGTGTAGGCTGTTAGTTTTATTTACTTCGCTATTATTCTGAATATTCAGATTAATAACTTGTGTATTTAATCAAGTAGGAGAAGTAAATCGAGAATTAACAGTAGGGTTTCTTAGATTAAAAAAATTTCACACTTGCCACAAGACAAATTTGACCACATTCGCAGGCATCACAGGATCAAGGGAGCGACTGGAAGCCTTCAGTCGCACGCAAAACTCCTCATTCATGCGATCGGGAAGTTTGACTGAGTTTTCACTGTTGACCGCGATTGACCGCAGACAGGAAAAGTTGTCTCTAATATATCTTGATGCTAGAAACATATTTCTGAATGTTATTGGGTTGCTGGATGATATTGTATTGAGCTCATTGTACTGTTTGCTGAACATTTTATGACAATTTAATAGAAGAAGAATTTTCAAAGGGTTTTCTCCCTAGTAGAGTTTTTCCCTGGTCTTTGACCAAATCTAGTGTCTCTTGTTGATGTGTTGATTGTCTCCATTATCATTGCATTTATTGTTCTATCTTTAATTACCGTTGATGATTGGAAAGATTAATTGATATTGAAAAGATTGCTAATTGAAGTATTGAATTGGGCTAAAGTAATTGATACAACATAGAACAATCTGAAAATTAACATGGTTTTAAAGCTAAGGTGAAGGAAAAGCCCAAAAGGAGACAAGCATTGAAGCAATCATCTTTGGAAAACTTGAAGAAGCTAACCTAGTCAAGTCAATATGTCTTCCTTCTTCAAGGAAAATGAAAAGTTGGGTGACTCATCTAATTTTGGTACACGGAAAGTTAGGTTGGAGATCATAGCTGATAACAATGACGTTTTGGATTACATTCAAGGAAAGGTATCTGAGCCTTCGAATAATGCTTCCGTTGCTGTCACGAACAAGCACAAGAAAGGTGAGTTAAAAGCAAAGCAAATTATAACTGATGGTTTACAAAATAATCTACTTGTGTATGTTGGAAATTTGAGGTGGTCTAAAGATATGTATGATAAGATAATTGTCATGTATGAAGTCAACAATTTGAATGAAATCATATCTTTGAAAGATCAAATTGTTGAAATTTGGTTACTGGAGGACAGGGGGTTCCCTAAGGCTTTGATCTTTGGCCCAGGGAAAAGTGTCCAAAAGAATTTAATTTTTCTTCTAAAGTGACTTTATAAAGTTATAAAGTCAAATCTAATTTAAAAGTGACTTTAAGTGATAAAGTTACTAAAGTCTAATTTTAAAGTGACTTTAATAAAGTCAATGTGAAATTAGAAAGAGAAAAGTGACTTTGGAAATAAATGACTAAGTGGGTCTTTATTAAAGTGGGGTGAATTAAAAATAGAAAGTGAGATTTAAATGAGCATTTAATCTCAGCCCTAGATCTCAATCTATTTCAGCCATTGGATTTAGGGATTCCCCAAAAGTCACTTACGGTTAGGTTAAAGGAGGAAAAGGAGGAAAAGGTCATTCATTCTTTCATGAGCAGGTTGAGAGAGCAAGAGAAGGAGAGCAAGGGAGATTTCTGAGCAGAGAGGAGAAAGAGGGCAGCTGATAGAGACTTCAGCAAAATCCGTACAACAGCAAAGAGGCATGGTTTCCAAGACAGAAATCCGTACAGCAGGAGGTTGGCACATTTTTCGAGGGAGAGAAGCACAACTTTCAAGGAAGACTGTATAGCAGCTTCAGTATTTATTTCTGGGCAGATTCTAGGCACAAAAATCGAGGAGAGAGACTGCTGGTTGATGGCATGAATTTCTAGAAATCCGTACAGCAGCAAAACAACAGCTTCGGCACAGATTTCGAGGCAAAGGAGCATGAAAATCGAGGAGGAGAGTTTGTTGTCAAATCTATATAGTCTGTACAGTGGTACGGCCGTACAGCTAGGCACACATTTCGAGAAAGTTAGTTCAACATTTAATGCTGTAATAAATGCTGTAAAATTTCTGTTTTGAGTTTTTCCTATTTGGCATGTTTTCCAAGGCAGAGTGAATGCACGGAAATCGAGATAAGTACATTTATTGAGTTGTTGGAATTTTTGCTATAATTTCTGCCTCACTGTAAAAAGCATTTTCAGAAATAAGGAGCTTTCAGATTGGTTTTCCCCAAGAGTTGTAGGGGGTTTTTCTAGGGTCATGTTGACCAAAAATCTCAGTGTTCAAATGTGTTGAATGATCAAGCTAGGTTCGTTGATTTTTCTTTCTCAGATTTTCCAAGATTGTGAAAATTTCCAGACTTGTGTTTTCTAAATAAATATTTATTTTCCAAATTTTGTTGAATGTAAGGTTATGGGAAAGGGCATTTAACTAATTGGAGAAATAAGGTGAAACTAAAAACCGGGGTGGGAAATCAGAAATTTCTACATGGTATCGTAGCTTGGGGCCGAAAAGTACTTTGGGGACAAGAAAGAAGAAAAATAATACCGCTGATTTTTCATCGTGTACCCCAAAATAGCCGATTTTTCACACAGAAATTTTATCTTTACTACAACAGTGTTATTTTTCAGTTTTTAGGATAGCAAGCATGTCTTTGGGCTTGAGGGTGGAGGATAGGTTGGATGGGCATAGTAACTACAACATTTGGAAGGAGAGAATGCAAAGTATCTTTGAGGAGGCAGAAGTCTGGGATGTCATGGTGCATACCGCACAACACCCTATTGTTGTGCCTACTGATGTTGTTCAGTTGGCAGCATATAATAAAAAGAATAACAAGGGTAAGAGACTGATTCTAGACAGAATCAAAGGCCATTGCATTCCTCATGTGAGAGGAAAGAGAAATGCTCATGAGATGTGGTCTGCCTTGACCAATCTCTACCAGAGTACCAATGAGAACAGGAAAATGGTCCTAAGGGAGAAGCTCAAGACCATTAAGATGGGTAAGACTGATAGTGCAGCTGGATATCTCGCAAAGATTACTAATGTGAGAGATGAGTTGGCAGCAGTTGGAGAGGTCATTCCATCCACTGAGTTGGTGCGGATTGCAGTGAATGGCCTCCCCAATTCATGGTTGAACTTTGCTGATGGGGTTTGTGCACGTGAGACCCTTCCCACATGGGAGAGGTTTTGAGATGATTGCATTCAGACAGAAATCAGGAAGGGTCAGCTTGGGGTAGCCAAGCCAGTTGAGCAGGATGAGGATGTAGCATTGTTTGCAGGAGGCAAGAAAGGCAAAGGAAAGAAGCAAGCTTCCACAAGCAGTGGTGGGGGCAAAGACAAAGGTAAAGGTAAACAGGGTAACACACAGAAGGACTACTCCAAAGTGAAGTGTTGGAGTTGTCAGAAGATGGGACACTATGCAGTTGTGTGTCTGGAGAAGAAGAAGAAGGGGAAGAACAAGACGATGGCAGCATGAACAGAGATAGAGGACTTTTCGGATAGCTTTGACTGGGAGCTTGGGTTCATTGTTTGTGAGTCCACTAGTGCAGGATTACCTGCCACGGAGGTTGAGAAAGAGTGCATTTCCCTCCACTAGCGGAGCATCTTCAGGTATCTGGTATGTTGACAGTGGGACTTCATGTCATATGACAGGAGTCCGTCAGTACTTCTCAGAGCTTTCAGAGAGTGGCACTGATATAGAGGTAGTACTCGAAGATGACAACATTGTTAGAGTAGTCGGTGTGGGGACATTGACATTTGATAGGGAACCCAAACCTCCCTTGAAGGTGTTAGATGTTCTATATGTTCCTGGGATGAGGAAGAACCTCATATCCGCCTCAGCATTGGAGGACGTAGGATATGAGATATTGTTCGGTGAGAGGACAAAGCCGATATATCCTGCAGGGCCCTCCAAGCTTGATTCAGCCTTAACAGTGATAGAGCTCATAAAGGTGTCTAGAAACAAGTTTGCGTTTTAGCCCCTTTTGGCATTGAGTAGTAGTACCGACAGCAGAGCTAGTAGTTCATAGCTGTGCGAGATTTGGCACCGCAGGATGGGGCACATGTATCATGGGGCCTTGAGGACATTGCGGGAGATCACTACAGGTGTGCCAGATTTCAGTTCTGATCACATTCATAAATGCAGAGGATGTGCTATGGGGAAGTTTGTCAAATCCCCTTTTCCCAAGAAAGGGATGAGACTGATTCTTTAGGTTTATCGGATTCATTCCGATGAGCAAATGGATGTCTCATGTTTCCTTGAGTGGATACAAGTACTATGTTTTATTCATTGATGATCACTCCAGGAGGACCTGTATTTATTTCTTCAAGACCAAGAGTGAGGTCTTCAAGCAGTTTCAGGAGTTCAGAGCTCTTGTGAAGACCCAAACAGGTCGAAAGATCAAGTACCTGAGGTCGAACAATGGAGAAGAGTACACCCTTGGAAAGTTTGTTGACTATTGTGCAGAGGCAGGCATTAGGAGGGAGTTCACAGTTTCTTACAACCCCCAGCAGAACGAGGTTGCGGAGAGGAAGAACAGATCCATTGGAGGGGCTGCCAAAGCCATGCTACATGATCAGGGGTTACCATTGTTTTTGTGGGCAGAGGCCTGCAACACTGCTATATATTTGCAGAACAGGAGTCTGCATCGTACCTTGGGGCATGTGACTCTAAAGGAGGCTTTTTCTGGGAAGAAGCCCGATATTGGTCAACTTCGTATCTTTGGGTGTATTGCATACTCCTATGTACCCAAGGAGAAGAGAACCAAACTAGAGTCCACTGCAGAGAAGGGTGTCTTTGGCCTAGGGAAAAGTGTCCAAAAGAATTTAATTTTTCTTCTAAAGTGACTTTATAAAGTTATAAAGTCAAATCTAATTTAAAAGTAATTTTATGATAAAAGATAAAGTCTAATTTAAAGTGACTTTAATAAAGTCAATGTAAAATTAGAAAGGAAAAGTGACTTGGAAATAAATGACTAAGTGGGTCTTTATTAAAGTGGGGTGAATTAAAAAATAGAAAGTGAGATTTAAATGAGCATTTAATCTCAACCCTAGATCTAAAGCTATTTCAGCCATTGGATTTAGGGATTCCCCAAAAGTCACTTGGGGTTTGGTTAAAGGAGGAAAAGGAGGAAAAGGTCATTCATTCTTTCATGAGCAGATTGAGAGAGGAGGAGAGAAAGCAAGGGAGAAATTTCTGAGTAGTGAGGAGAAGGAGGGCAGTTGATAGAGACTTCAGCAAAATCCGTACAGCAGCAAAGAGGCACGATTCCCAAGGCATAAATTCGTATAGCAGGTGGTTGGCACATCTTTCGAGGGAGACCAAGCAGTAGCTTCAGCATTAATTTCTGGGCATATTTTGGGCACAAAAATCGAGGAGAGAGACTGCTGGTTGGTGGCACGAATTTCGAGAAATCCGTACAGCAGCCGTATAGTAGCTTCGGCACAGATTTCGAGGCAAAGGAGCACGAAAATTGAGGAGGGTTTGCTGTCATTTCCATACAGTTCGTACAGTAGTATGGCCACACAGCTGGGCACACATTTTGAGAAAGTCAGTTCAGCATTTAATGCTGTAAAATTTCTGTTTTGAGTTTTTCCTGTTTGGCACGTTTTCCAAGGCAGAGTAGATGCATGGAAATCGAGATAAATACATTTATTAAGTTGTTGGAATTTTTGCTGTAATTTCTGTGTCACTGTAAAAAGCATTTTCAGAAATAAGAAGGAGCTTTCAAACTGGTTTTCCCCAAGAGTTGTAGGGGGTTTTTCCAGGGTCACCTTGACCAAAAATCCCTGTATTAAAATGTGTTGAATCGCTGTTTGTGTCTGTTGATTTTTATTTCTGCATTTTCTAGCATTGTGAAAATTTTCTAGAATTTGTGTTTTCAACAAATATTTATTTTCCAGCTTGTTGAATGTAAGGTTATGGGAAAGGGCATTTAACTAATTGGAGAAATAAGGTGAAACTGAAAACCGGGGTGGGAAATCAGAAATTTCTACACAAATCAAATAAACGAAAATAAACAAGGGAGAGTGTGTGCAATCCTACATCATGAGGATATCTCGCCTTAGAGATCAATTGCAAATAGTTGGAGAAACAGTGCCTGACAAGGAATTAGTGAACGTAACTCGAAGAGGTCTCCCTCATGTTTGGGAAACCTTTATCACTACCATAAACAACAACAATGTCCTCCTGTCATTTGATGAAATTGTTGGAAAGCTCACTCAAGAAGAATCAAGGATGATATCAAGAGGAAGGATTCAAAAGCATGAAGAGGGAGAGCCCGCTGCATTCGTCACTCATAACAAGAAGAAGAAAGGAAAAGGAGGTCCATCAAATTCAAGACCTCCACCTTGAGATACAAAGAGAATGAATGTGAGAACATCATCTCACATTGATGCTACAATTGTCACAAGAAGGGTCATTATGCTCAAGATTGCCCCGAGAAGGACAATGTTCCACACTACAACACTAGAAGCAACAACAGGTTTGATGATCGAAGAAGAAGAGATGACTAAAGGAATGATTGAAATGGAAGAGATGAAAGAAGACGAAGAGATGCTCTAAGTGACCGTGAAGAAGATAGTCGTCCTCAAAAGAAGTCGAGATACTCCAGGTATGAAAGTAATGTTGGCAAACAATCTGAATATATTCTTATTTCTGCCCTTAGTAGTTCCTCTCCTCCAGTTTTGTGGGATAGTTGGTTGGTTGATAGTGGGGGCTACTCATAATTTCTTGGGTATAAAGAAGTTATTTCGAATTTGTTAGAGAGGGAATAAAATTTGAAAATTATTCTTGGAGACAACTCTACTCATCCCGTGAAAGGCTTTAGATTCTTCAAATTTCATTTGGAGTCTGGGGAATCTATTGTGCTCCATGATGTAATGTATGTGCTAGGATTGAAGAATAATTTGGTATCAATATCTGCTTTGGAAGACAAAGTGATGAGGGTTGCCTTCACCAAAGGAAAGGTTATAACTTGGCCTGTTGGATCATCTATGAGAGATGCATTTACATTGAGATAAAGATTTTAAGGACTCTACAGGGTTACTAGAAGACCTCTCCTAGCATTGGTCCATGATTCAAATCATCTAAGCGAACTATGGCATCGAAGAATGTTAGCTCCCCGTAATCGCAAGATTGGCAAAGTCCGAGAATGTGAGGTTGACGAGTCAACCACTTTGGGATTCTAGGATCTAGCCCTCCTGAATCTAGAGAGGGATCTCTCCAATGAGTGCAAAGATGGATTTATCTTTGAGGTTTTGGGTAATGATATTAGGCTAGTTATGAAGGCCAAGGGTTTTGTTTTGTTTTGGATGGTTGAGCATGATTATGGCTTGAGTGTAAAGTTCTAAATGGAAAGAGTTTCAAAGGTTAGAAGCTGCAAGAAAACAGAACAAGCTTTGGCCAAAAATATGGATAATTGAAGGTTTTAGTCCATTGGGCTATGGAGTCATAATAGGGTTTTAATTGAAACAACAGGTTCAAGAGTGGTCTATGGGGCAAGTCATTTATGTCTAAGGATCTCTTTAAAGTTGATTTATGGAATGAAATGATACGACAAGAAGGGGAATTAAACAAATGAAGAACAAAGAGCAGCCCAGGATCTGGTAAGTACTTTGAAACTAGCTAGCCTTTGACAAACACTTAAGAATAACATAAAAGCAATCCAGGATCTGGTAAGTACTTCGAAACTAGCCAGCCTTTAATATACTTTCAATAGAAAAACATTTAAACACAAGGGAAACACAAATAATAACAAAGAATGGCCTAAGATCTGGTAATTACTTCGAAACTAGCCAGCTTTCAACACATTCCGAGGGAAACTTTCAGTCAGTATTTTGGGATAAAACTAGGACCAGGGCTCACCATATCTTCCTTAGTTCATCTCTACTTAACATGAAATGAAAATAACTTTCAAGAATAACAATTAGCTAAATAGGAGGACGAGGGAACACCAACATTCCTACTGCTTGAACTGAATTAAATCATTCCTAAATAACACAAATTGGAAGAAAACATTAAGATAAATCTTATCAGTCAGAGAAGGGTACTGATATACAATAAATCCTAACTCTATGCTTGCTGTTCTTTATCGGAGAAGATAAAAAAAGTGGAAAAATAAATAAAATAAAAATTTACAATAAGAAATAACATCACCATCGACATAGACCAGGATCCCATAAATCAGCTTGTATTGATGCTTCAAACTGAAGTGAGCAAACTAAGTCCAAGAGTTTCCAGTCGCCAGCCATCTTCACTTCTCAAAATGAATATCTGATCATATCAGAAAGTAGAGCTTCAAGAGCCTTTGAACATTATTTACAGGTAGAATTTCGAGCAAAATTATATTTCAAAGTTCTACAACCAACATTTTCTCATATTCTATAGAAGTATTTATAGAAGGAATGAGGAGGTGGGAGGGAAAAAAGATCTCCCAAGTTGAATTAATAAATATTAATGCTTCTCGGCCTTTGAGGGGCTTAATGGAGAAGAGTACAAATATTTTCACTGTATTAATTGATTTACCTTAAGGATTAAGCTCGGTGGGAGCTTTTGTTGACTTGTAAGGCTCTTTGTCATCTCTGTAGTAACTCAGCAGATATTTTTCAATAAGTTCTTCAAATGAATTAACTCTTTGGTGGTTGTGAGGAAAATATCCTCTGTTGGTCATTACTCAGCCTTAGCTTGAATGCTTTGAGGCTACAGGTGGCAGTCTGGTAACTGAGAGGAATCAATTAGCCTCTGCCAGAAGTGTGGAGGCCTTCTCGTTTGATAAATGATGATACTTTTCTTACCTATGTTTTAATTTGGAGGATTAGTTTTTGATAATCATCTCTACCGTAATCCCCCAAAACCTTTCAAATTCTCTGTTTCAGATTTGTCTTCGACATTGATACTCTTTTGACTTGATTTTGATTAAATAACACCGTGTCTTGTTTATGCAAGGCCATGACAGTATTGAGTGGTACTCAATGCCTAAAGCTAATAAAACATGAATTTGGGTTCATTATACTTCTTTGATGACTTAAAAGTATAATCAATCTTCCTACCCTTGGCTTTTTCTTCAATATAATGGACAAACCATTAAATCCTGCAAATAAATATTTACAACTCCTACAGTTTTTGGGAAAAAAATGCTTCCAGAGGGTGTGGGGAGTGAGCGTGGCCGTTGGATGGCAAGATCCAACCTGAGATCCTGATAATAGTCGGGAAGGAGAATGGCAAGAATAAGGATACGTCAATTCCAGAGATCACTACGGAGCCGATCCGGGACGATAATAGAGAAAATGGAAAGGTAAACAGTGAAATAAGGTTAAAACCTTAGGTGAGAGGAAATGAATTGGAAACAATAAATGGGTTTCTGGAGCAATGAGCTACGCATGAGAATGAGAAGAAGACTGTTGTCAGAGGAGGCTAATGAAATTAAATGGAAAGAGGGGAAAGTGGTTGTGGACTAAAACCACAAGCCACATGCAGAGAAGGGTAGCGTTTTTCCTTTTTGAACGCGATATGCGTCCCCGCCCGACACGTGGCATCAGAAAACCGCCCATTTGCGTGCCCTTTGGAAAAATAAACTTCGTGCTGAAAATCACGCAACTTGGAGTGTGGACCGTTAGATCTAGGACCTCAGATCCAATGGAGGAGAATGAGCGCGATATGAGATAGATGTGCGGCGGAAAGAAAATGGGCGGTTTTAATCGTGGCCATAGGATAATCGGTTGAACGCTAGAGATTAGTTGTTTCCGGTTGCGGTGACCGCCAAAGGAGGGCAAGTCTCCGTTTATAGGAGTCATGGATGAGCAAAGAATCAACGTGAGATTGGACCGTGTCGAACGAAATAATAACATGGAGAAGAGGTTAGATGAGGACCGTTGGATTGCGAGAGATTGCACGGCTAAGATTTATTTTCAAAAAACATTATAAAGAAAATAAAATATAACCAAAGTCGCGAAATGTGATCTGGACCGTCCGATCTGGACACGTGGACGGTCCAGATGCAATCGGAGGCAAAGGCATCGGTGGGGCAAAGAACTTGGAGTGCGACGGAGCGATTGAGCGCTGGTCGTTGACCTAAGTATCAGATCAACGGTGGGGAGTGAATCAGAGGATTTTGAAGGCAGTGGAAGGCTAATAATCAAAGCAATTGTGGGTCGTTGGATCTGGGAAGGCGGGAAGGAGATCAACGGCTCTCGATTGATCGGAGGATGACCAATCGGGGAGAGAAATAAAATGCGCCCGATGAAAACGAAGTATACATGTGTTGTGCCGCTTGACGTTCAAGATCAACGACTCGGAGGTTGTTTCAACTTATGTGAAACGATCTAAAACCCTTTAAAACATAGGAAAACCCAAAATTAAATGAAAAAACAAAGGTTTTATGGTGTCGGGCGGGTTTTATATATACATATGAAGTGAATAGGTGCCCGTCTGCGGGGCCTTTGATTGTATGGGATGGGAAGGCCTGGGGCTTTATGAATAAGGGCCAATCGCATCGAAACTCTTGGTGCGGTCTTTCAATCTAACCATTTTGGATTTTGCGATGCAATTGGTGCTTGGGACTTTAACTCTTGGCCTTGAGCGGGTTATATTTATGCAGTTGTAAAGGAGTTTAATACAATAAATAAAATTTATTTAAACTTTTGATGCAGTTTCAATCTGAACATTTTTCCATTAAAAACATAACTCGCGGGATGAAATTCAACTCTTTTAAGAAAGAGTGGGTTTATAACTTTACAAAGGAAAATATCAATCGGAAAGGTTTAGAATTCGAAATGAAGCATTTGGGGTTATGGGTGTGGGTTATATGGAATGATAATACGTTATATCTGGGTTTATAAAAATGTAGGCTAAATTCCATCGAAAATTCTAGGAGGCAAACAGACTTATGGCTATTTTATATTCCGATGTGATAAGCGCTTGGGACCTTAGGCGCTGGTTCTAGCACCTGGACATATAATGGGGAAGTGGTTAGGACTTAGCCCAAAGGGGCTTGTCTCCGTAATACAAAAAAAATGTATTTACACTTTTGAGACGCCGAGGATTTGTATTTCACAGAGTTCAAAAAGGATTTTTAAGCTATGTAAAGGGGATTTCATGAAGGGGAAATGGGGAAAATGAAAAATAGAGGAATTTATGGGAAAAAAGGGGTAAAAAATGGAGGTTAGTTTTGAAGTGGAAGGAGGGGAAAATGGTGTTTGCAACAGTATTTTCTCTTATGGAATCAGCATAATTTTTTATTTCTAAATGGAAATAGCAGTGAAGTTTGAAACAAGGGCATGATGTCTTCAAAAGTATTCAAGATATAACATTTTTTAGCAATAAAACTTGTTTCTTGAAGGCTCAGAAATGTTTTAGCCACCATTTGATATGACAAATTTTATTGGTGGCTAACAATGGCTCCACTTGGGGATGGTGCCTTCTTGAAGGCATCAAGAATTTCAGACTTGCATTCTCTGGGAGGCTGATCAGTGCCTTGTCCATTGGGTTGCCTTCTCTTTACTTGAATGATTTTCTTCACTCTAAAAAATGTTATCAGCCATAAAAATGATGGATCTTTCATCAACAAGTTTTCTACCTACCCAATCCTACTGATCTAACATTTTTTCTTCTTTAGAGTGCACTTGGATTGGAAAACTCTTTTCACAACATTTTGTTCTTTTGAAAGCATAAAAATAATCTAATTATACTCCTTATTTCTTCATGAAATCAGATTAAACAGTTGAGTCCATATGTTTCTCTACCTAATCTACTAATCTATTAGGATTAAACAGTTAAACAGATTTTTATTCTCTAAATTCTACAACAGAAAATTAAAAAGCATACAAGTTAGGATTGAACAGTCTATCTTGATGCTGATCTATGGCATAAAAAACAAGCTGCACATAGATATTATTTTGCAGAAAATTAAATCAAAATGGAAGACTTAAAATATGAAAGTTTAAAGCACTTCCTTCATCTTTTTTCAGCTCTGTTTTTGCTTTTGTTTGAGTTGTTCTTTCCTTATAATCTAGTTCATATTTTAAGCTGATTAGAACCAGTTTTATATCTGTTTTGACTCAGAAAATAAACAGATTTGAGTCATCGTTTCTTTGAGATTTTAGGTTCATATTTTGAGCATGTTTGAACCTTTAATTTCTATCCTAGACTATCTACTGATAAGCCAAGATTAAACATTTTGGCAAATCGAATTCACTATCCTATCAGCAGAAAATTTAAAGCTAATTAGTCAAGATTAAACTGTTTGACTAACTAGAAGTGTGTTTTTTAGGAGTGGCATTTGATCTTGCACACTTTCAGATTCGTTTCTTTGTTGCATGGAGTTGACTATTGCTTCTAACTGCCTCTTTTCTTTCACTATTTTTGTATTTTTATTTTTCTAAATTTGAATGCAATGGTGTATGAAATATTTATAATGAGAAAAAAATATAAAAAGGCTTTCAAAACATTACATGGATCAAGAGAAGTAATGTTTGAGCATCTTGCCATTGACAGGACCCCCAAACAATTCTGCTCCATTCAACTCTTGTAAGAAAAAGGCATTATTACTAGCAGTTGAATGAATGAAGTAAGGGCCAAGCCATAAGTTGTCAAATTTCCCATGCTTGCCCTTGTCTTCTCTCCTTGAGTCCCACTTTAAAAATTTGTCCCCAATATTGAAATTGTTGGCCTTTGTTCTTCTGTCAAAAATCTTTTTAATGCTGTCTTGCTTCTGCAATGTTGTGTTATAAACTTCCTCTTTGGTTTGCTGAAGGTGAATAGTCTGATTTATCCTTTTGATCATGTCATTATCTTCAGACTGAACCTCTTGAATCAAATTTATAACTAGCACACCAAGGTTGGTAGGAGAGATTGCATCAGTGCCATACACAAGCTGGTAGGGTGACATGCCTATAGATTTCTTCAATGTCAATCTGTCTGCCCAAAGTTCATGCACAAGCTTTGTGTGCCAAGAATTTTTGTTGTCCTCCAACAACTTCTTGATTATGTTCACTAAACTCGTGTTTGAGGATTCTACAAGTCCATTACCTTGAGGGTAATAGGCTGTGGAATGTCCCAATGTTATCTGATATTTGTGACAGAATTCAACCATCTTCTTTGATCCAAATGCTACTGCATTATCAGTGTTGATCTTGGTAGGATAGCCAAATCTAGAGAGAATATTATTCTCCATGAATTTTATGATAACAAAATAATTGGCCTACCTACAAGGGATGGCTTCTATCCATTTAATGAATTAGTCTGTGGCAGTGAGAATCCATCTATGCTGAGTTGAAGATGATGGATGGATTTCACCTATGAATTCAAGTCCCCACTATTGAAATGGGGCTTCAATGCTAGATCTAATGCAAAGAGGGGAAGGGGGCTTTCTTTTCTCAAAAGTTGACATTTATGACAGACAATTACTACCCTGTGTATATCAAGAAAAAGAGTAGCCAATAGTAACTAGCCCTCTAGATTTTCAGTTCATTTATATCGTTGTCTCTTATAAATTTTGGCCTCCACACTCTCCTTCATGGAACTCGTGCTTAACCTTCTCTGCATCATACTCATGCAAACATTTAAGTAATATACCACTTGCATTTTTCCAATAAAGACATCTATATATAATGCAATAGTTTACAGCTTTTAACTTTAAGAACCTTGCCTTAGTTTTTTTCAAACGAGGAGGTGTATTCATATTAAGTAAAACATAAAGAATATCAGCATACCAAGAGGAATTCATAAAATGGTCTTCAACAATGGGAGTTGAGATTTCCTCTTGATCATCCAAAGCATTAATCATTTTAATATCAAGAACTTCAAAATTTGATTCAGCCATCAACCTAGCTAGACCTTGGCCTTTGATGAGTTTAGTGGGTTTTATTTCTAGATCATATTCAAGAATAACAACAATCCACTTACCTCTCTTACCATCTGGGTCCTGTGTTAGAATGTCTTTCACAACTGAATTTGGGACAAAGGCAATGATGTGTGAGTGCAAGATGTATACTCTGAAGTCTTTTAAAGCCTTAACCAAAGCAAAGGCTTGCTTTTCCATAATGTTATACTTCAAAGGGGCATCCCTCAAAGCCTTGCTAAAGAATGCAATAGGCTACTCTTGTCCTTATGGATTTTTCTGTAAAAGGACAACAACTATTCTGTGTTCTGATGCAAATGAAAAAATATAAAAATCTTTTGAAAAATCAGGACTTATTAGAACCGGTGTTTTGGTTAACGCTTGTTTCACCAGCTCAAAGGACTTAAATGCTTTCCATGTCCACCTTAACCTGTCTTTCTTAGCATGTTTGTGATATTTCTAAGGAGTCAGCCCAAGTTGGGGATGAACTCCTTTCTCAAAAGTTAATCTTTCCAATGAAAGCTTGTAACTCCTGATGTTTCGAGATGAGATTCCGTAATATGGCTCAACTTCTGGATCTATCTTAATACCCTTTCTAATATACTGTGCCCAAGAAGTTTACCTTCTTGAGATCAATAGTGTTTTCTTGGGGGTTCAAAGATATACCAAATCTTTCCGCATCTCTCGAAGATCAAGCCTAAATGAGCTAAGGCTCTTCATCTGGCTTGAAAAAATGTGTTGACATCATCAAGGTATATAATGATGAAGAAGCCCAATTCTTCCGAGAATGCTATGTCCATGGCTCTTTGAAAAGTTGCTCCAACATTCATTAGACCAAAGGGCATTTTCACATACATGAAAGTGCCCCATGGTGTAGTAAAGGCTGTCTTTAATTGATCAGCAGGGTGAACTAAGATCTGATTGTACCCTGAGTAGCCATCAAGCAAAGAAATTTTTCTAGACCCTACCACCCTTTGTAAAATATGATCCATCTTAGGTAAAGGGTAGTTTTCTTTTAATGAAGCTTTGTTTAAGTCTCTAAAGTCTATACAAAGCCTGATCTCTCTAGTTTTCTTCCTAACCGACACCAGATTAGACACCCACTCAGAATATCTAATAGGGACAATAATACCAGCATCGTACATTTTCATGATCTCCTTCTGAACCAAAGGTAACTGAACAGGGTTTATTCTGCGCAGTTTTTGTTTGAATGGCTTTTGGTTTTCTTTGAGGGGAATTTTGTGTTGTATTATTTCAGTGTCATAGGATTTAAGATCTTCGTAACTCCACACAAAAACATCAGAAAATTCTTTAAACAACTCTATGTATTTGAGTTTAATGTGAGTCAAAGTTCTAGATGGGCTTGATCATCATAGTTTAAGTTCATCGTCTATATTGCATTCTCAACTTCGCCCTACAGTCTAGCTTTGGCTTCTCGTCATTATCAGCAAATCGAACAACTCTTCTAAAGGGGCCAAGACCTTGGGCAAACTTCGATCTTTGACCGCATGGTTTCTAACTCTACATTTAATTCTCGTTTTGTTTTCAAGTTTGCTAGACAAGAAATTAATGTTAACAAGTCAGAGACGGTTCTTCTTCACCAAGAAAATTTTCTTCACTCGGCTATAAATGTTTGATAATCCTAATCCGAGTCAGTAGTTCGAATTCATTTCGAATTGCATGAAGTCTTCTATTTGTTTGTCTCTCGTCGAACACTTGCCAATATTTTTCGTTATCAGGAACGGATGGTCTGAATTTAATATGAGTTGTGCAGTCTTTGGTTTCATATGTTGTTAAGCATGTTCTGGCTGCAAAGGCTAAGCTGTGGGCTGCGATATATTTTTTTTCTTGGGACAAAAATTACTTGGTACTCCTCAAAAGTTTTTAAAAGATCCATGACGTCATTTCAATAGGCCCTAAGTCTTGGGTGATTTGTGTTGTATTCCCCATTGACTTGCCTAATGAATAACTCAAAATCCCCATATTCTTTAATTCTCTTGGCTCCTAACTTTTTCAACAAATGCAAGCCTAAAAGCAGGGATTCATATTCCGCTATGTTATTTGAACACTGGAAGTTGAATCTGCAGGAAATGCTCTCTGTGTGGTTGTTTTCAGTGTTGCAAATCCAGACACCTGCACCAGCATTAGTTCTAGTGCATGACTCGTTGAAGTTCATACTCCACAGAGGACTAGTTTCGGTTTGATCTTGGGTACTGTCCTCTACAACTAAAGTTCTTTCGGGTTGTTGTGGGATATCAACACTTAGTTGAAATTGTTTTGATTCCTCAAGATTTTCATTTATTTGAGGAATGCTTTCTCTACTGCCAAGGTTTAAAAGAAAAGGACACATGAGTTGAAGCTCAAGACCTGTATTGGGTTTGCTAAAGTTTTCAAATGCAGCAAACTATTCTGACACTTATGTGGTGTTCACCTCTTCCTTTCTATCAGCCATTAATTCTATTAGAGTGACTTGTTCACTAAACATTCATTGTTAAATAAAATAAAAGAATCAAGGCCTGTGTTTATAGAAAACATAGGAGATATTTGAGGTCTGTCTTGACTTGTAATTGTGTATTGCATATGGGACTCCCTGTAAAGTCTTCTAGTCTGATTGAAAACAAGGATAATCGCATAGGTCATGTCCATCTGCATGGTCCCTTGTAACTTAGCCCCCCAAGATCTTGATAATAGCATTCCATACTTTGGGGGGACATCAGCCACAACAATATCCATGACTAAGCATTTGACTGGAATATTTGCTAAGTTAACGCAGAGGTATTTAATTAATCCTAAACATTTTACTCTACTTGAGTCAAAGGAGTAAAGGTATTTATAAGGTCTGGTGATTTCTAGACCCAGGCTCTCCATCACAGCTTTAGGCATTAAATTATGAGAAGCCCCGGAATCATACATAGCGTTGTGCAAAATCTTGTCATGAACATTTAAACTCGCATAAAAGGGAGGAACAGGTCCCTCTTGATACTTACCTTCAATCTTGGGACCAAAAATAAGCTCTGGTTGGTCATCATTAAGATTGACTATGTCATTGTTCTCTTCAATGTTTAAAGCCTTCAAAATTTGGGTCCTATATACATTCTGGGCAGCTAACTCAGTCAAGGGAACATAGATTTTAATTTTGGAAATTTCCTGCTCTAGGTTGAAAGGTGTTTGATTCTTTGAAGAACTTGTCTCAGCCTTGTTAACTGCCACTCTATCAGCAACATCAGCTTGCTGATTTGTTCTATTTATATTTGAAAAAATGGTTTTAACAGGAGTACTAGCTGAAGTGTTAGTACTGCTAAGATCTTCATTCTGTTTTGTAACGTTTTGAGTGCCTTTCTCTCTACCTTTATCAGAATTTACAGCTACTATTTTGTCTTTATGTTTGACAACTTTAGGCTTGGTTGCAGTGCTGTTTTGTGAAGATTTGTCAGAGGTTTTAGTGTTGGGAGTTTGTTGACTAATTTTGCTTCTAAGGTCATATTCTCTTTGAGACTCTATGATGACATTTTCCATGTCCTGATAATAACTTTCATCATCATCTCTTTTGTGATCATAGGGTGTGTAAAGACCTTGTTTTCTATCATAATGAATCTCAAAGTCATCATTATCTACTCCCAGCATGTTGATATCACCTTCCTCTATTGGTTCATCTGTTTCCTCAACCTCACTCACATAATTTTGATGAAAGAGAGAAGTGATCTGTTGATCATCTTCCCTAGGTCTGTTTGGAGGTTGGTTCCTTCTAAAGTTCTAATTTTGGTTATGGTTTCTATTTTGAGGAGCAGTTTGGTTTTGACTTGCTTGTGCTCTCTTAAGGATGCTCATTTTCTTCATCATCTCCTCCATCATTTTTTCCATCTTTGAGCTGGAAGTAGAAGGGGTAGATTCCTCTCTGAAGGATACTCTCTTCTCATTCTTCATTCTCGCTCTCTTCTCCATTAAGTTAACTTCCACAGCAAGAGCTCCTTTTTGCATGTCTTCAAGAGTTGCAGGATCTCTCTCTCTCAGCTGATAGGCCATCTCAGGGTCAAACCCTTCAGGAAACTTGTTTAGAGCTGATCCTTGTGGAGGTTTTAAATCCGAGGAAAGGGCATTATACACACTGTTAAATCTAGTGCAGTAAGCTTGGACACTTTCCCCGGTGTTTCTATGGAGGTTCTTGTAATCAGAAAGGACTTGGAGAGGATTCTTCTTCACTTCCCATTTGTTTAAGAATGTTTGATGGAAGGCTCATAGATCATTGATACTATAGGGGGTTAAGCCTTTAAACCATTTTCTTACTTCTCCCCCCAAACTTTGAGCAAATAATCTAAGCTTGATAGAATCATCATCAATTTCGCTTATGTCAAAGCAGTCATTCATCTTATCCACATGTTGTGATGCAGTAGTAGCATTACTAGCATCATATAATGAAATTTTGGACTTATAGTCCTGTGGAAGATTGAATAATGGTACAGGAAGGACTAAGGGAGCATACCATGCTGCCATGATATGTGGTGGAGGTGGATTAACAAAAGGTAAAGTGAGCTGAAGTGGAGTGGTTTGAACAGTGGATGTTTGGTGAACAGATGTGGATGGAATAGCAGTAGATTGCTAAGCTGATCTTGGATGAGAGACACCTAAATTATAAAGGAAGTGTAAATCAGGTGGTGTTGTTTCTCTATCACCAGGATGTTCACTTGTTTCCGGGGATGAAAGTGAAGACTTAGAGTCTAGCTGAATTATATCATCAAATGACCTAGTTCTAAATGGATTTACTAAGTCAACTTGTGATTGTTGTAGAGCTGAAAGATTTTCAGGAACTGAATTAGCTCTCAAGGGTGATTTGAAAACAGTTGATAATTTAATCTTAGGAGACTCCCTAAGGATACTTTCCGGGTTATCAACTATCTCTGGTGGGTACGAGTCAGGATAGGCTCTAGTATGAATCTTTCTAGGAGCCACTATGCTATGTTTTAGACCCAAGTAAACAAGAAGAGTTCAACCAGATATGACATTCTTTAAGAGGTTAACTATTCTGTTTTACACAAATTTTAATCCTACAGTCCTCTAACTGAGTTTAAATGATATTATAATGATAATGGTTCTTCCCAGTGGAGTCTTAAGGTCTTTTAAGGATTGTGGAGTTGCCAAGTGGAAGTTTTTAGCTCTCTTGGAGGTAAAAGGTTTTATGGTCCACCACCATGTTTATTGAATTCCAATCTGAAATATTTATGGGTTTTCTGAGTTATTTTTCAGTTGTGTAGTTTCTAAGAGTGTCCTAAATCTGTTTCAAAACTTAGCTACAGTTAAGAGACAAAGACGGTGTACTCCTATGGCTAAGCCAACTGATCCTTCAAGGTTAGATAAACTCTTATGAGAATCCTAGGGTTTGCCTAGTTTGTCACTGATTCAAACAAGTTTCATCATGATTACCATCACTTGGTAGTGCTTGAAAAGGTTGCTTTTACTCACTACACATTTTTCTTGAAATTATGATTTCCGAGGTCTTAGAAGTGTTTATGATGAAAAACACTCACAAAGTTCCCCAGTGGAGTCGCCATAAATGTTAGCTCCCCGTAATCAGCAAGATTGGCAAAGTTCGACAGCAGGGAGAAACACCGTTTCAACCACTTTGGGATTCTAAGATCTAGCCCTCCTGAATTCGGAGAGGGATCTCTCCAATAAGTGCAAAGATGGATTTGTCTTTGAAGTTTGGGTAATGATATTAGGCTAGTTATGAAGGCCGAGGGTTTTTGTTTGTTTTGGATGGTTGAGCATGATTATTATTTGAGTGGAAAGTTCTAAATGGAAAGAGTTTCAAAGGTGAGAAGTTACAAGCAAATAGAACAAGCTTTGGCCAAAAAGATGGATAATTGCAGGTTTTAGTCCATTGGGCTATGGAGTCATAATAGGGTTTTAATTGAAACAATCAGGTTCAAGAGTGGTCTATGGGGAAAGTCATATATGTCTAGGGATCTCTTTAAAGTTGATTTATGGAATGAAATGATACAATGAGAAGGGGAGTTAAACAAATGAAGAACAAAGAACAGTCCAAGATCTGGTAAGTACTTTGAAACTAGCCATCTTTTGACATACAATTAAGAATAAAATAAAAGCAATCCAGGATCTGGTAAGTACTTCAAAACTAGCCAGCCTTTGATATACTTTCAATAGAAAAACATTTAAAACACGAAGGAAAACACAAATGATAACAAAGAATGGCCTAAGATCTGGTAAGTACTTCGAAACTAGCCAGCTTTCAGCATATTCCAAGGGAAACTTTTAGTAAGTATTTTGGGATAAAACTAGGACCAGGGCTCCCCATATATTCCTTAGTTCATATCTACTTAACATGAAATGAAAATAACTTTCAAGAATAACAATTAGCTAAGACAGGAGTAACAGGAACACCTCATTATCATAACCAGCTTGAACTGACTAAATCTTTCAAAATAACACAAATTAAAGAAAACATTTAGATAAAGTTGACAACAGAGAAGGGTACAGATATACAAGAACTTAACTCGCATGCAAAATCTTCTTATCGAGAAGATGAAGAAGGTGAAAATAAATAAAATAATTTACAATAAGAAATAACATCACCGTCGACATAGACCAGATTCCATTACAACTACCAGGAGTTGATGCTTCAAACCAATTACAAACTTTAAGTCCATGGTTTTGTGTCACAGTCATCTTCACTACTCAGCCTAACTTATTTAATCACAGGCAGAGCTTCAAGAGCCTGTGAACACTATTTACAAGTAGAAGTTTCAAGATCAAGTATATTTCAAAGTTCTACAACCAACATGTTCTCATCTTCTATAGAAGTATTTATAGAAGGAATAAGGAGGTGGGAGGGGATAAAAGATCTCCCAGGTCAATTAATACAGATTTAATAGCTTCTTAGCCTTTGAGGGGCTCGATGAAGAAGCTTACAGATGTTTGTCTGTATTAATTGTTTTACATTTAAGATTTAAGCTCATGGGAGCTTTTGTCACTTTAAGGTTTCCGTGTCGTTTGTAGTAACTCACAAATTTATATTTTGCAATTAGTTCTTCTGGCCGAATTAGCATCTTTGGTGGTTCTGAGGCGTATAACCTTCAAGGGCTCCGACTCCGGTTATATATATATGAAATGGTTGGACCCTGATTGCGGGGCCGCTGGTCTTTATGAAATATAATAGGCCTGGGGCATATATAATAAAGGGCCAATCGCAATCAGAACTTCGGACTTGGTCTTTCAATCTAACCATTTGATTTTCTCCGATGCAATTTAGCGCTTTGGGACTTTTAAGTCTTGGTCCCATGCGTAAGTTATATGGAGTAAAGCGAAGGGGGATGAGTTTTTTCAAAGGGAATCAATTGCATTGGAACTTTTGATGCGGGTCTTTCAATCTAACCATTTTTCCATTAAAAACATAACTCCAATGGGTTTAGACCAAAACTTTAGGAAAGAGTGGGTTTTTTTGTTTACAAAGGAAAATATCAATTGGGAAAGGATTATTACAATTTTTTAGTGCCCGGTTGCGGGCACAAGGGTTATATGAAACAATAATATGATCGGGGTTTATAAAACAGAGGGCTAATCGCATTGGAAAACTTTGTGAGGCAAAAAGACTTGCGCACTGCGTTTTGTTCCGATGCGATAAGTGCTTGGGACCTTTAGCACTTGGTTCCACCACCAAGGCGTATCGAGGGGAAGTGGTTAGGACTTAGCCCAAGGGGGCTTAAGTATGTAATACAAAAAAGTGTATTTTTATGAGTTTTTGAGGTTTTTCTTATGGATTTGGGGGTTTCGACAGAGTTAAAAAGGAGTTTTAAACTCTGTAAAGGGGATTTCATGAAGGGGAAATGGGGAAGACTGAAAAATAGAGGAATTTCATGGGAATGAAAAGGGGTAAAAATGGAGGTTAGTTTTGAAGTGGAAGGAGGGGAAAATGGTGTTTGCAGCAGTATTTTCTCTTATGGAATTAGCAGAATTTCTGATTTCTAAATGGAAACAGCAGTGAATATTGAGACAAAGGCATGATGTCTTCAAGAGTCTTCAAGAGATAACACTTTTTAGCAATAAAATTTGTTGCTTGAAGGCTCCAAAAATTTTTTAGCCACCATTTCATATGAAATTTTTTTTTGGTGGCCACCGTACACTGGCCCACTTACATTATGATGCTCTTCTGAAATTGAATAAATTGGTCTTTGGAATTCCCAATGTTCAAGCCCAACATGATGGAGTATGTCCAGGACGTGCAAGTGTGAAGAAGACAAGGGGACCATTCCCCTCCAGCAAGAAAAAGTCAAATGACATCCTCCGTCTCATTCACTCCGACTTGGGTGGTCCAATGCCTGTACACTCTCTTGGTGCCCATCTCTATTACATCACCTTCATTGATGGCTTTTCAAGAAAGACGTGGATATATTATTTGAAGCACAACAATTAGGGACCTACAACAACTCCTCAGGTGGAGGTGATGGGAAAACCAGTTGCTTGAAGAACTCCTCGTCACGATGTCATGAACTTCTTTTCGTTATCCAGGAGTCTTCATGTTTGGGACTTCTACATAGGGAACCGACTGTCCACCACTTTCATCCATGAGTCAACCATGTCATCATCGGAAAGTGATCCATCAGTCCATACCTGGCCTTCCTTCATGCCATGCTGCCTTCTTTCATGCCATGTTTACTTAAGAATCTTTCATCCTACTACATGTGCATCGATGATGGAAGACATCGAAAGATCTTCCCTTGGAAACCTTGCATAAACCCATCCAGATATAAAAAAAATAAAGGAATTAACATTAAAATCAACATTATCTTTGTGGTGGTCTTTCATCGTCAGATATTTAGTTTGGATCAGCATCCTGCCTGCATATCGACACATCTCCCAAAGATATATATTGTCAAGTGTCTCTTTCTTTTTCAGACTTCATCAGAGTCTTCATATCTTCCATGGATATATCCTAGTCAAATCTTATTGGTCTTTCAGATGTTGATTGCCTTTACCATGGTTGCATATTCCATGATCTCTTCCTTCCTTTCTTCGCACGTTACATTCCCAGGAGCTTCCATTCAAAGTTCCTCAATTGTAGTCAACCATATGTCGATTTCATCTGGTGAATATGTGACGCATGCATTCCTGCATTTCTTTGAGGGAGGAGATCCTTGCTTTTGATCATGCTCTCAAGATAGAGCATTGATCCATGTTACCTGCAACCATATGCCATGACTTCCACAATATCAAATGTAAGCATACATACCTCATTTTTACTTTGGTTCATCCAGACTTCCTGCAACAACTTCCTTGATTGAAAGAGCTTCAATCCCTTGAACTGCTTCACTTTTATGTCATCATACCATCATCGCATGAATTCCACAAGATTGGAATTCTTGATGAAAAACTTTCTTTTCCTCATGATCAGTGAACCTTTCAATGAAGATTCCAGTAGGGAATATTGAGGATCTAAAGTATCCCAATCAACAGATGTTTCCTTTTGAGAGAGGTATGATGAACCTTGTACTAGATGACCTTGCCACTTATGTTCCCAATGAGATTCCCAAGAGCTATATCCTTGACTTCCATAGATTCTAACCATATTTCATTCTTTTCTATGATGATGTCCTGAGCTCTTGCTTTCAATGCTTCTATGATGCCTTGATGCATCCCATTTAGTGAATTGTGATAGCCATATCTTACAACAGAAGACTTAGGGATTTGAGAAGAACTTTAGGTGAGGAAGACTATTTCAGTAATAGAGATCTCTTACTTCCTCTTTCTTGGACTTCTTCTTTTCAACTTCCTCTACTTCTTCGGTAATATGAGCTTCTTCTCTTCCTTTATTGTCCTTCTTGATCTTAGGACAATCTCTTTTGTAGTGTCCATATTCTTGTTCCCACATCAAATTATGCATTTAGTCTAGATTCTTCAATCTTGCATAGTGACCATAGATCATGGAATGGAGTAGCTTCTTTTTTCCCATAAATAGTTGAAGTAAAGTTACCCCATTCCTCCAGTAGTGCATTTAATACCACTGTAGTCATTTCACTATTAGACTTGACTTCTTCTAGTTCTTGTAGTTGATCCTAGATCTCAGATATCCTCATAAAGTATGAGGCTATTCCATCTTCCTTAGACATCTTCAGCTTGTAGAGTTCGTGCCTTAATGAGATGATTTCTCCAGTAGTGCTTACGGAATACAAGTGTATCAGTTTGTCATAGATTTCTTTTGAAGTTGTGAGTTTAGATACATATGGGATGAGGGGATCCTTGATGGATTGTATTGTTGAGATTTTGGGGTGTTGGGGTAGCATCGGATGTGCTCTAGCTCCCAAAATTTGTGGAGGAGCTGGAGTACATAAGTTCTCCAAGACCCAGAAAGCGTTTGAAGAAATTCCATCAGGTTTAAGAGATATTAATATTTTTAATTAAGGACCCTAAGTCTAACTTAGGAAAATTAAAAGATTAAAGTTAATTAAATTAAACATGTGATGAGAATGACTTAAGTGATGCGGATCAAGAAACTTCTAATCTTAGCTGTCGATTAGAGATTAGATCACGACCGTTGGTTTCCCAACGATAAAAGTATAAGAGAAGGGCTTAGGGTCAGTTGGAGAACACACACACTAGCGGAGCACTAAAGCTAAGCTGAGATTCTAGGGTGTGGTTTGCTAAGAATTTTAGAAGTGTTTCAACTGCAGCGAGGGGTAGTATTGGCGAGGGGGAAATTCCATCTGATTTAAGAGATATTTAATTAATATTTTTAATTAAGGACCCTAATTCTAACTTAGGAAAATTAAAAGATTAAAGTTAATTAAATTAAACATGTGATGAGAATGACTTACGTGATGCGGATCAAGCAGCTTCTAATCTTAGCCATCGATTAGAGATTAGATCACGGTAGTTGGTTTCCCAACGAGAAAAGTATAAGAGAAGGGCTTGGGGTCAGTTGGAGAACACACACACTGGCAGAGCACTGAAGCTAAGTTGAGATTCTAGGGCGTGGTTTGCTAAGAATTTCAGAATTGTTTCAGCTGCAACGAGGGGCAGTATTGGCGAGGGGGATGGTCTAGTCCCAGGCCAAGAGTACAATGAGGGCAGAGAAGTGATAGCGTCGTAGCAAAGACAGGCGCAGCCTACGCAACTTAGCCAAGAGCTTTCCATAGGGCAGCCCCCAGAGGCAATAGAGCCAAGGATCACGACGCAGCCGCAGTGTCACAGGGGCAACGTAACCCCTTCTAGGTTTTTGGGTTAGCATCAGATGTTCTCTAGCTCCCAAAATTTGTGGAGGAGCTAGAGTACATAAGTTCTCCAAGACCCAGAAAGCATTTGAAGAAATTCCATCAGGTTTAAGAGATATTTAATTAATTAATATTTTTAATTAAGGACCCTAATTCTAACTTAGGAAAATTAAAAGATTAAAGTTAATTAAATTAAACATGTGATGAGAATGACTTAAGTGATGCAGATCAAACAACTTCTGATCTTAGCCGTCGATTAGAGATAAGATCACAACCGTTGGTTTCCCAACAAGAAAAGTATAAGAGAAGGGCTTGGGGTCAATTGGAGAACACACACACTGGTAGAGCACTGAAGCTAAGCTAAGATTCTAGTGTGTGGTTTGCTAAGAATTTTAGAAGTGTTTTAGCTGCAGCGAGGGGGATGGTCTAGTCCCAAGCCAAGAGTACAACGAGGGCAGAGAAGGAGCATACCACAGTAGCGCAGAGGTAGCGTAGAGGCAGCAAGAGCCAAGGAAGGTTGACGCAGGCCCAGTTAGTGCAGCGCAGGGGAAGCGTAACCCCTTCTAGGGTTTTGGGGTAGCATCGGATGTGCTCTAGCTCCCAAACTTTGTGGAGGAGCTGGAGTACATAAGTTCTCCAAGACCCATAAAGCGTTTGAAGAAATTCCATCAGATTTAAGAGATATTTAATTAATTAATCTTTTTAATTAAGGACCCTAAGTCTAACTTAGGAAAATTAAAAGATTAACGTTAATTAAATTAAACATGTGATGAGAATGACTTAAGTGACGTGGATCAAGCAACTTCTAATTTTAGCCATCGATTAGAGATTAGATCACGACTGTTGGTTTCTCAACGAGAAAAGTATAAGAGAAGGGCTTGGGGTTAGTTGGAGAACACACACACTAGCAGAGCACTAAAGCTAAGCTGAGATTCTAGGGCGTGGTTTGCTAAGAATTTCAGAAGTGTTTCAGCTGTAGCGAGGGGCAGTATTGGCGAGGGGAAATTCTATCTGGGTTAAGAGATATTTAATTAATTAATCTTTTTAATAAAGGACCCTAAGTCTAACTTAGGAAAATTAAAAGATTAAAGTTAATTAAATTAAACATGTGATGAGAATGACTTAAGTGACGTGGATCAAACAACTTCTAATCTTAGTCATCGATTAGAGATTAGATCACGACCGTTGGTTTCCCAACGAGAAAATTATAAGAGAAGGGCTTGGGGTCAGTTGGAGAACACACACATTGGCAGAGCACTGAAGTTAAGCTGAGATTTTAGGGCGTGGTTTGCTAAGAATTTCAGAAGTGTTTCAGCTGCAGCGAGGGGCAGTATCGGCGAGTGGGATGGTCTAGTCCCAGGCCAAGAGTACAACGAGGGCAGACAAGGAGCATTCCCGAGCGACACAGAGGCAGCAGCTACACAGTCTAGCCAAGAGCCCAATAGGGGCAGCGCAGAGGCAGCAAGAGCCAAGGTTGATGCAGGCCCAGTTAGGGCAACACAGGGGCAACTAACCCCTTCTAGGATGATGTAGGCCCAGTTAGGGCAACGCAGGGGCAACTAACCCCTTCTAGGATGATGCAGGCCCTTCCTAAGCAACGCAGAGGTTGACGCAGAGGGCTTCAGAGTAGTGCTGGGGTTTCCAGAGGCCAGAAAGGGGCTGAGTTCTATAAATCCCGTTTGAGGGTGTGAATCCGTCATATTTTTCTGTCTCCGGAATAGAGGTATTGCTGCCATTTATATTTCTCTGTCAGGTTAATCAGTTTTGGTGCCCAGGATTGTTGTACTTTGAATCTGCATAATAATAAAAACCCTCCAGAAGCTAGTAGCACTGGTTTTCCCACATTGGTTTTTTTCGGGGACATTTGTCCAGAAAATCCTTGTGTGTCACTTTGTCTATGAGCATGTTATTCAACACTTGATCTGTATGTGTAGGATGTTAACTGTATTTACTTCGATGTTAATGCTGAATTTTTAGATTAATAACTTATGTAAGTAGGAGAAGTAAATTAAGAATTAACAGTAGGGTTTCTTAAGTTTCAGAAATTTTCACATCTATGAGAATCCTTTGAGCCCTAACCTCCCCTTTCATATACTTGGCAAGAGCTAAAGCATCTTCCTCTCTTGGTTTTGTGATAGATCCTTTGACATGATCCATGACCTCATTTTCAATGAGATTTAGATCTGTCCTTTTCTTCCATGCAAGATAGTTTGAAGCCCGAACCAATTTGTTGCTTTCCTCGCAAAAAGGCATTTTGACGGATTCAGATAAGGTCATATACTTACTTGATAGATGCTCCTTTCTCTTGCTGCTTCCTTGATGTTGATGATAATATAGAGGATAAAAAACTTCTTGATGAAGGTAGTTTTCTTCAAGAATGATCCTTGATCCCACAGAGAGTGAGATGACACTGCCTTTTTAATTTAGCTTCCTTTGGATGAATAGTCTTCAAAAATTTTTATCTTGACTGGATGTAGGGTTTTGTCCTTCTTTTCTTGATGATGATCTTAATACTTCTTTGTAGACTTCTTGACTTCAAGATGATCTTCGCTTTGATGCCTTCCTTGAGATTTGATCCTTGAGTGTCCCTTGATAAGATGCCCTTCCTTGACTTAGTCACCTTAGCTCTGAAACCATGTTGAGAAATCTAGGGCATAGCAATTAAGTGATTTCTCTTATATTAGTAACTTCTTTTGAATCCTTTTTACTTCTTAGATCAGGATCTTCTTTTACTTATGTTATTATAGTGTTCTCCTTCATCAAACAACTACCAATGCATAAACATAAAGAGACAAGAGACCGAATGTAGGCTATTAGCCAGGGCCAAAACCTCTCATTCTTTGAGACGAAAACCTGAACACATTCTTCTTCTTATAGAGATTCCAATTGACGAATACTAAGACCAATGCCCTTGACCTATTTGCCACTCCAAGACCAAGACACAAAGCTTCCTTGATGAAGTCCTTCTTCCTTGAGTCAACAGTAGTCAAACTTCTGCTTTCTCCTTCTTCTTGGCTTCTCTTTTTCTTCAACCTTCTTCAGCTTCAGACATTCGGCCTTCCTTCTAGATTTGACCCTTTTCTTATCTCACCCTTCCTTCTAGACTTCACCTTCTTCCAATTCTTGTCTTGGCCTCCCTTCTAGATTGACTTCTGCCTCCCTTAATACTTGAACTTATCTTAATCGCGGCCTTACTGCATCAACGGATCTCGGCCTTACTGCAGCACCACCTTAAAAAAGACCCAAAACAGAAGCTTAGAACTTCGTTCTACTTCTTTTTCCCTTCGCTGATGTTTAGGTTTCCTTCTTGATCACCTTCGCATTACTTGCAGAATACAAACCTTTTCCCGAATTCTTCTCGTAAATTCTGTATTGAAAATGGAATCCAAACTGGCTATTTATAGTTTTATGTTCATATATATAAGCCGACATGACAGTAAGTGAGCCGACGTGTCCTTTGAGAAGATAATTTTAATGCTTGCCTTGGAGAGTTGTTTGACACTTCTATTTGACTCATACAAAATATAATATGCCCAAGAAGGGTCCTTCATACATGACATAGACTAAATTTGACTTTTATGACTAGATGACTCAATCCTAAAGGCTCACAATGGGAGCTATTACTAAAATAAAATTCCCTTCCTATGAAACCCATGAGACAAGTATTGCAATAATTTTATTTTTCCTTCTTTTCATCATTTACATAAAATCACAATTATACATGTCATTGTGAGGACTGAACATAGTTACCTTTCAACAATCACAGGTTCAGATTTGTTGTGTATGCTTCTTGTCTTTGCCATTTCTTAAAAATTGATGTAGACTGTCCACATAAGACTATATTGTTGTAGAGGACTGAAATGTTTTGATATAATTATAGATGATTGTTACTGTAGCTTGCATTTGCATTGTAGTATCTATCTACAGAGAATGTTGTCACTACCATAGATGGTTTGAGTGTCTTCAATAGAATGTTTGAATGTCTCATAGAGGGCTTAAATACCTCTTTCTCACCACAATCTCGGCCTTCTAGATTATATGTAAAACTTTGTTCACTGTAGACAATTCAAATTGTAGTAGTCCTTACAAAATCGGAGTTCATATTGTTCTTTATAACTATCATCACAAAATTCAAATTATTCACAAGTGGATCTTCTGTCTAGAGTTACCACAGTTTCTCATGTCACAATGCTATAGGGACTTCGCATGTTAAAAAACTTTGGATACTTAACATACCATAGGAACTGGCATTCCTTTCATGCTTGAGCGGGTGCATATAGTCTTACTACTAAAACTTGGTCTTGAGTACAGACTTCGCTCTTCAAGATTTTTGGTCTTTTTGTACATTTGTCCACAGAACTCTGATAGGTGATTCAAACTTCGGTTAAGTTACCAGAGAATTTGAATTTGTGTCTTAGATCTTGAAATGGTGCCAAAGAACTTATTTGTTACAAATATTTGCACTATCCATTGGTCCTTTTCTAGCTTGAAGGTATATGACCATGTCTTGTATTTTCGGCCTATTATCTGTTGATTTGTGGTAGCATCAGATGTGCTCTTAGTCTCAAACTTTGTGGAGAGGCTTAGACGAATTTATTTAATAAATTAATTATTTTTAATGAGACCCTAAGTCTAAACTTAGGAAATTAAAATAATTAATGGGTATTAAATTTTAATATAAACTATGGGTGAAACTTCTAGAAAAAGAAGATCAAGTCAAAATGTAATCTTAGCCGTTGATTGGAGATCTAATTTCGGTCGTTGAAGTCTCAACTAGAAGACTATAAAAAAGACTTGAGGGTCATTTGGAAAAAAACACATCGAGAGATCAAGAGATCGAATTTTCTGAAGTGAGCAGTGCTTAGAGGAAAACTTTGGTCAAGAGATTCTCACGCAGTTGAGGGGTAGAGACAGTTTTGGTCGAAGGACCTTCTCTAGGGCCAAGAATACTTAGTAGAGAGGCAGAGATATATGCAGAGGAAGCAACGCAGAGCCTAGAGAGGGCGACGTAGGGCCACGAAGGCCACACGCAGAGGCAGCGCAATGTTTCCGAACTATAGTCTGAGATTTTGCTGGGAGATCGAGATTCTGAGCCGGGAGGGTTGGAATCGGGTTTTTTGAGAGCAGATTGATATAATATAGGAGGTGACGCAGTCCTTCAGAGGTCCCCATGCAGGCTTACGCAAATACTGTGCAGAGGGTGCTTAGGGCTTGTCATTTCAGCTACCAGATCAGCAGGGATTTGCAGAGTGAGGTAATCTCACTATTTTTCTTTGTCAGTGATGTAATTTGTAACTGAATTGTCTGGAGAGACATTCAGAGATGTATTCAGATATAATTGTTGCTTAATAATAAAACCCTCAGATCTCCTGCAACGATATTCCTGCATTGGGTTTTTCCTGTTGATATTTTGTATAGTTGGTGTAGCATCAGGTGTGCTCTAGCTTTGAAATTTTGTGGAGGGGCTAGGAGATACTTGATCTCCAAAACCCAGAAAGTGTTTTGAAAAATGTCAGTTGGTGTTCAAGTTATTCAAATAACTAATTATTTTAATGGATTTCCTAAGTCTAACCTTAGGAAAATTAAATAATTAAAGTGAATTAATTAACAAATGTGCTGAAATGTTCTAAAAGGCACGGATCAAGCAGTCTTTTAATCTCAGCTGTTGATGAATGTTTTAATCTCGACCGTTGAAGGATTCAACGAAAAAGTATAAGAGAAAGGCTTCAGGGTTAGTTGGAGGAAACACACAGTTGCAGAGCTGAGAAATAGATCTGGAATTCTGGGGCGAGTTTGCTAAGAATTTCCAGAGGAATTTTCTGCAGCTAGGGGTAGTATTGGCTAAGGGGATGATCTGATCCCAGAGCAAAGAGTCAGTAAGAGGCAGAGGAGTAGCAACAAGGATAGCGCAGAGAAGCAACTATGCAGGTGCTGCACAGCCGCTACGCAAGTGCTACGCAGGACAACGCAAAGGTACCAGGAGGCTTCAGAAATCACGCAGAGGGTCTTCAGGGCCAATGTAAGGCTGTGTCACCCTTGCAAGGGTTACGTAGTCCCTCTTGGGGTAGTGCAATGGCATTATGAGGTTAGCAGGGTTGACGTTGAGGCTTCATGGGAAACGCTGAGGGTTTCTAGGTCCAGATCTGGGCTGAGTCTTGTAAATCCCGTTTGAGGGTGTGGATCAGTTAGATATTTGGTACTAGAACTTCAGGTTAGCTGCAGATTTGATTTATTTTATTCTTTGTCGGGTTTTCCAGATCTGGAACCTAGATTTAAGGTACTCAGAACTACTTAATAATAAACCCTCATATCTGTTGCACCGATTTTCCCGCTTTGGGTTTTTCTGGGGTCTTATTTCCAAAAATCCATGTGTCACTTTGTTGTATGAGCGTATTATTCAGTAAAGGATCTGTATGTGTAGGCTGTAGTTGTGTTTATTTTGGTATTTTCTGAATCTAATTTCTGAAAATAACTTGTATTAATCTAAATCAAGTAGGAGAAATAAACCATGATACTGCAGTAGAATTTTCACATGGTATCAGAGCGATAGCAGATCAAGCTGAATCTCCAGCAATCAACTGAAGAAATATTTTTCTGCACGGTGGCAGAAGAAGCAGTAGATCCCGAAAGGGCAACTTGACAGCAGAAGAATGCAAATCCAGAAGAGGACAATGCTGAAACTACAGAAGGCCATCAGGGTTACGCAGGCCCTGCCTAGGGCAGCGTAAGGACTGTGTCACCCAGTCTGGGGTTACGCAGTCCACTTCTGAGCAGCATTGGGCCAGTTAGTGAGATGCAGTCCAGTGATTTCTTCAGCTGCAGAAAATATTTGCCAAGATTCGGAAGCAGTGCTTTAGATCTTCAACAGTGCTTCAGATCTTTAGCAGTGCTAGTGGGGTAGAGATTTTGCAGGTGCAGAATTGTGCCTAGCTAAGTCAACAAAGGTGGGAGGAAGACAGATCCTTAGCAGATCTGAGCCAAATAGATCTGAGATTCGATTAGGAGGATCCGAGAGTGCTGTCCGATTGTTTTTGGTTGAAATATTTCCAGGAGGGAAATCAAATTTCAGCAGAAGCAGTTAGTAGAGGGTTTCTAGTAACCAAGAAACATAGATCTAGAGGGAGAAGTACTGTTTCTATCAGATCTGAGCAAAGATGGCTCGATATGGACTGAGGGATCAAGATAGATTGGACGACATGCCCAACTATGTTATCTAGAGGGCCAGAATCCTTTCAGTACTGGATGAGTATGGTCTCAAAGATCATGCAGAGAAGGTTCTTGCTGTACCAACCGATGCGGATCCTCTGAAGAAGTATGAAGAAAATCAAGCGCGGACTAAGCGTTTGATCATAGACGGAGTAAAGGACCACATGATTCCTCATATTGTTGGAAAGACTACATCAAATGACATGTGGGTAGCCTTGGACACGATGTACCAAGGAGGCTCTGTCCAAAGAAGAATGCTTCTGGAGAACTAGATGCTGTTGTTCCAAATGATGAAGGGTGAAGAGATAGAGCCATTCCTCTTCAGGCTTGAAGCCATCTGAGATCAACTTGTTGGCATTGGTGCTACTCCAAATGAGGGGCTCTTAGTGGGGACTGCTCTGAATGCAGTCTCGGAAGATTGGGAAACGTTTGTCTAGAGCATTTTGGGAAGGGCATCGTTACCAACTTGGGCTAACATGTGGGCTATCCTCTGCCAAGAGGAGATCAAGAGGGTCACCAAACGGCAGAATATCAGTGGAGGAAGTAGAAAGGCCAAAGTCAAGGAGGAAGAGGAGGATGCAGCCCTTGCATCAAGGGAAAAGAAACAACAAGGGAAGAAGAAGAAGGACCTCTCCAAGGTATGATGCTTTAACTGTGGTGATGTTGGTCATTTCGCCAGTAGTTTTCCTAAGACGAAGGACAAAGGATCTTCTGATTCCAAGGTTGCAGTAGTAAATGACGATGGCTCTGATGATGATGCAGCCATGAGTGCTCATGCACCTCGAGAGAAGAGGTGGGGTGACATGGATCTGTAGAGCATCTACAGATAATGGCGGGATCCTTGAGTCAGCCCTACTCTTGGATCACATACGAGCTACGAGAGCCTTAAGACGATAGCGGGATGAGTCGAGAGATGGTTGCAGGAGGCCACATTGAAGCGGAAGAGGGAGCTGAAGAGGGAGCAACGTAATGCAGAGGCAACAACAGCGTGGAGGCAGTAGCAGCATGGAGGCAACAATGCAGAGGGGCTAATGGGACTTCAACAGCGCAGAGAAGCTGTGCTCACGCAGTGTAGTGTTGTAGCATAACAGTGTCTCCAGGAGGACAACATAAATCGGCATCCGGGGAGCTTCAGTGGTGGAGGGCAACTTGACTTATCTGTCAAACAGTTGGGCATAATTCTTTTAGTTTCTTACTTCTCAGCAATTGAGTTGTAGTGCAGCAATTTGAGAGGGAGCTGTAGTACAGTTGTGGCAGTGTCGATGGCAATGACATGGGCAGCGATACAGAAAGCAGTAGTGCAGTGGATGGAGGCCAGCAGGCCAAGCATCAACAACACAGAATCCAACTTCAAGATCTTGTAGTGCATGGTGTGGATGCATTGCTAGAATACACTTTGCTAGAGCACACTCCGTGCTAAGAGGGAGTGTTGAGATTTTGTATAGTTGGTGTAGCATCGGGTGTGCTCTAGCCCTGGAATTTTGTGGAGGGACTAGGACACACTTGATCTCCAAAACCTAGAACGTGTTTTGAAAAATTTCAGTTGGTGTTCAAGTTATTCAAATAATTAATTATTTTAATGGATTTCCCAAGTCTAAGCTTAGGAAAATTAAATAATTAAAGTGAATTAATTAACACATGTGCTGAAATGTACTAATAGGCACGGATCAAGCATATTTTTAATCTCAGCCATTGATGAATGTTTAATTCTCGGCTGTTGAAGGATTCAACGAAAAACTATAAGAGAAAGGCTTGAGGGTCAGTTGGAGGACACACACAGTTGCAGAGCTGAGGAATAGATCTAGAATTCTAGGGCGGGTTTGCTAAGAATTCCCAGAGGAATTTCCTGCAGCGAGGGCTAGTATTGGCTAAGGGGATGATCTGATCCCAGAGCCAAGAGTCAGTAAGAGGCAGAAGAGCAGCAACAAGGACAGCGCAAAGAAGCAGCTACGCAGGTGCTGCACAACCGCTACGCAAATGCTACGCAGGACAACGCAGAGACACCAGGAGGCTTCAAAAATCACATAGGGGGTCTTCAGGACTAGTGTAAGGCTGTGTCACCCTTCAGGGGTTACGCAGTCCCTCTTGGGGCAGCGCAGTGGCATTCTGAGGCTAGCAGGGCTGACGTTGAGGCTTTAGGGGCAACGCTGAGGGTTTCTAGGGCCAGATCCGGGCTGAGTCTTGTAAATCCCTTTTTAGGGTGTGGATCAGTGAAATATTTGGCACTAGAACTTCAGGTTAGTTGCAAATTTGATTTCTTTTATTCTCTGTTGAGTTTTCCAGATCTAGAACCCAGATTTACTGTACTCAGAACTACTTAATAATAAACCCTCATATCTGCTGCACCGGTTTTCCCGCTTTGGGTTTTTCCAGGGACTTATGTCCAAAAATCCATGTGTCACTTTGTTGTATGAGCGTATTATTTAGTAAATGATCTGTATGTGTACGTTGTAGTTGTGTTTATTTCGGTATTTTCTGAATCTAATTTCTAAAAATAACTTGTGTTAATCTAAATCAAGTAGGAGAAATAAACCATGATACTGTAGTAGAATTTTCACATTTTTGGGGAAATTTGTCCAAAAACAACGATGTCTTGTGTGATGTTTTTCTTTAGCTCAGTTCCTTGTTTCGCATATTAATTTATTTAAGTGAAGATTGCTTCAGTAATTGCTTCAATATTTACAGAAGAAATCTACAAATAACTTGTTAATCTAATTTACAAGTAGGTGAAGTTAATTCAGTTTGTTGCAGTAGGATTCCAGATCTAGAAATTGAAATTTTCAAATGGTATCAGAGCATTGCAGGTGAAACAGGAAGAGCAGAGCCAACGTTGAGCAGGAGGCCGAATAGCTGCAGAAAGCAACAGTTCGAATCCCTAGAAGGATTGCGTAGTCCAGGCCAGAAGGGCTGAAGTTTTGCGGAAAGTCTCTCTCTGAGTGAGTCAACAGAGAGGTAGGACTTACAGAACGAGATTTTTCCGAGTTAGAGGGAGCACCGTAGAGCCTCAACGTAGAGCTGGTTGGATGCAGTTTTTATAATTTTCGCTGGGCAGAAGGTCATCAGAAGAGAAAGAAGAAGCACAGTGAGGGAATTCTCTTCCTCAGGGAGTTCCTAGCCGGGGAATTCTATTTTTTGTGATTTGAGCAGTAGATCCGGGTGACAGATCTACAAGCTCTAGCAAGGAGTGCGTAAGCCAGTCTAGTGTTGTGTGGAGGGGGAAGAGAGGGAGCAGATTCGCATTTTCTTTTTGGCAGAAATGGCAGCTCATGGGCTTTGAGATCAAGATCGGTTGGAGGGAGCCTATAGCTATGTAATCTGGAAGGCGAGAATTACATGCCTTCTAGATGAATACGATCTCAAGCTTTTCGTGACAAGTACGGTAGCTTTCCTTGTAGATCTAGATCCGCTGAAGAAGTACAATTATGCGATGGAAAAGGCTAAAAGGTTGCTCCTAGATGGAGTCAAAGATCACACAGTGTCCCACATAACTAGTAAGGACACACCTAGGCAGATGTGGGAAGCCTTGGCAGCGCTGTATGAAGGATCTTCCGAGTAGCAGAAGATGTACTTAGAGCAGAAACTGAGGATGGTGTAGATGCAGAGAGGGGAGCACATTGTTCCGTTCCTGACTAGGCTTAAGGAAACTCATGGTCAGCTAGCAGCCGTGGGGTCCACCCATTCTCCTACAACAATGGTGAGACTGGCTCTTAACGTAGTCATAAAAGAATGGCAGGTTTTCGTCTAGAGTATCCTGGGCAGAGAAACCTTGCCAGGCTGGGAAGAGATGTGGGTTGCTCCTTAGCAAGAAGAGCTAAGGAGGGACCTAGTCAAGTGTAAACTTGACGGCAACTGTGGCAGTGGGTTGAAGACGAAGGAGGAGGAGGAAAATGCAGCCCTTGAATCCAAGGGGTCACAGGAGCAGCGAAGACGGAAGGAGGACGTCTCGAAGATAAAGTGCTTCAGGTGTGGTGAACTTGGTCACTATGCTACCTAGTGTCCTTTGAAGAAAAATGACAAGGACGAGAAGCACGATCCGAAGGCTGCGTCTGCAAAGATCGAGGAGGATGAGCATGCCATGGCCCATGAGTGCCCACGCATCTCTAGGAGGGAAATGGGGCGATCTTGAACTAGAAGTTCGCAAGAACTTCAATTGGGCAGGATCTTTGAGGAGTCCATCTATTGGATCATGACCTTGCTATGGGTGCCCAAAGATCAGAGTAGCAAGCTAGAGGAGTTTTCAGTGGTGTAAAGAAATTTTGGAGTGACAAATGTAGTGGTTAGCAGTGCTAGAATTTGAGCAGTGCAGTGCTTCAAAGGGACAGTGTGGGACTAGCAACAGACAAAGTTTCAATATCGAGATGCATCCTGAATACTTGTTCAGATTTTTGGATGCTTTTCAGTTGCTTCTCTTAGCAACTGAGTCGCAGTGCAGAGTTAGCAGTGGCAGTGCTAGCAACAGATGTAGCATTTGAGAGGGAGTTGCAATACGGATGCAGTGTTGATCGTGGCAGGGTTAGCAGTGGTACATTTGCAGCAACAACATAGTAGTTGGTGGACAACATGTCAGACATTAGCAGCGCAGAGGGATATGCTTCAGAGTCAGAGCAATGTGCAGCAGGGCATATTTGCTAGAGCACATTCCTCGCTAAGAGGGAGTGTTGATTTGTGGTAGCATCGAATGTGCTCTAAGTCTCAAACTTTGTGGAGAGGCTTAGACACATGTATTCCACATAACCCATATATCGTTTTGGGAAATTCCACCCAGAGACGGTTTTATTTAATAAATTAATTATTTTTAATGAGATCCTAAGTCTAAACTTAGGAAATTAAAATAATTAATGGGTATTTATCTAAACTGTGGGTGAAACTTCTAGAAAAATAAGATCAAGTCAAAATGTAATCTTAGTTGTTTCAACGCGAAGGTTATAAATAAGACTTGAGGGTCATTTGGAAAAAAACACACCGAAAGATCAAGAGATCGAATTTTTTGAAGTGAGCAGTGCTCAGAGGAAAACTTTGATCGAGAGATTCTCACGCAGTTAAGGGGCAGAGACAGTTTTGGTTAGAGGATCTTCTCCAGGGCCAAGAATACTCAGCAGAGAGGCAGAGAAAGATGCAGAGGAGGCAGCACAGAGCCCAGAGAGGGTGACGCAGGGCCACGATGGACACACGCAGAGGTAGCACAACGTTTCCCAGCTATAGTCCGAGATTTTGTTGGGAGATCGAGATTCTAAGCCAGGAGGGCTGGAATCGGGTTTTCTGAGAGCAAATTGATCAAGCGGAGGAGGTGACGCAGTCCTTCAGAGGTCCCCATGTAGGCCTACACAACTACTACGCAGAGGCAATGTAGAGGGTGTTGGGGGCCTGTTATTTCTGCTGTTGGATCAACCGGGACTTGCAAAGTAAGGTAATCTCACTATTTTTCTCTGTCAATGATATTCTCTGTAACTGAATTGTCTGGAGAGGCATTCAAAGATGTATTCAGATAAACTGTTGCTTAATAATAAAACCCTCAGATTTGTTGCACCAGTTTTCCCGCATTGGGTTTTTCCAGGGACATTTGTCCAAAAACAACGGTACCCCATGTAATATTTTCTTTTGCTCAGTTCCTTGTTTCGCATATTAATTTAATTAAGTGAAGGTTGCTTCAGTATTTACAGAAGAAATCTGCAAATAACTTGTTAATCTAATTTACAAGTAGGTGAAGTTAATTCAATTTGCTGCTATAGGATTCCAGATCTAGGACTTGGAATTTTCACATTATCCTCCTTGTAGTCTTAGTTCAATACTTAGAGATTTGATCTTCCTTCTCTTCATAATGGACTTTTGCCCTGACTTTTAGCCCTACTTAGGGCTTCCTTAACATAGTCCCTATCTTCAAGTCTTCTTCTGTTGCAATAGTTTCTTCTAACAAGCCAACAAGGTGTGATCTTCAAGCTGCCTTCCCTTAACGTTAACTCTGATACCATGTTGAGAAATCTAGATGCTTGTAGATTAGGTTAGATTTCTCTTACTTGATAATTACTTGTGAATGTTGTTGGTTTCTAATTAAATCTTATGTCCTCTTCTTCATCAAACAATTACCAAAATACAAAACATGAAGATCACAAGAGACAAAGAACACAAAGATATAGGCTCCAAGCCAGGGAAAAAACCACCCAATGGGGAAAACCCAAGAAAATCCTCTTCTTATAAAATCAGAACAAAGTGAGATATCCAAGACCCAAGACCAAGACCAAGACCAAGACCAAGACCAATACTTCCACAAAGGCCCAAGTCAACCCTCCTTCAATCCATCTCCAACAAATCATAGTCAACGCTAGTCAAATCTCAGAAATCTAGTCATTTCTTGAAATTTTGGCCCCTAAAATTTTGGGCCTGCAATACCACATAAACTGCCTCAAAAAACTCGCACGTGTGAACAAAACTAGGGCATAAAACAACTTGTCTACTCTTTCCTTTGACCATACTCTCTCTCCTTTGACTTCAGCTTGTTATCTTCTTCATCTTTGCACAAAAATCGATGTGATGGATGACTGTCTGAATGAAGTCGAACTTCCTTCTATTTATACATTTCTAGGAGTTCGAATAGTTGCCTCTTCTAGGCCGACTTGGTCTTGTGGATGACAAATTGACTTTTTGACTCAATACACATAAAGAAATTGACTTTTCCTTTTCTTAAAAGAAGTCCAAATGGGACTTTGACTCAATAACATTTCTTTGACTCATAATAAATTTTCTTTTGAATCAATAAACCCTATAAGCATGAAGAACATGCTTTGACTATAAAAATAAACATAATAATAACTTTATTAGTAGATTTTTGACTTCTGTGATCCATCAATAAATTCTGAAGAAATCTTTCGGTAATAATCACATTATCATGAATACAGTCGACGCGTTTCGAACCAACCAGTGTGGTTCATCATCAGGACTAGTTGAGAGATCAGATCAGTCGATAAGTTTAAATAGATGTAGGAGATGCAAAGAAAACAGATAAAACAACGATTTTGACTATGAAATCCACATTGGCTAGTTTTATTAATTAAAACAAAATAATAAAAATAAAAGTAGTTCTACTAATTTAAATATTAATTACAATTTGAAACGGCTAGTTTGAATATTCAAATTTAATTATATATTATTAAATTAAATTATAATTCTTTTAAATTTTTTTAATAAAAATAAAAATAATAAAATAAAATAAAAATAAATAAATAAAAACAAAACTAAAAATATTTAAATCAATAAAATTAAAAATGGTAACAGTTAGTAAGATATTAAAATATTTATTTATTTATTAAAAAAAAATAAAATATTTATTTATTTATTTATTTTCTAATATCGTTAATTGACTATTCAAAATTTAAATATTATAAAAAAAAATAATAAAAAAAAAAATAAAAAAAAAAAATAAAAAAAAAATATATATATATATATATATATATATATATAAAATAAAAATAAAAAAATAATTAAAAATAAAAAAATAAAAACAAAAATAAAAATAAAAATAAATAAATAAATAAATAAAAATAAAAATAAATAATATAAAAATAATAAAATAAATAAATAAATAAATAAATTAAAAAAAAAAAATATAAAATAAAAATAAAAATAAAAGTAAATAAATAAATAAATAAAAATAAAAATAAAAATAAAAAAATAAATAAATAAATAAATAATATATATATAAATATATATATATTAAACATAAAAAATAAAAAATATAAATTAAGAATATAAGGCAGGAATCCAACACCTGCTTATATTCCAACCGTCATCTCTATTGAGATTTACGAGCCTTTTTTCAATTTCAAGGGCCTTTATTTTTTATTTTTAATATATATATATATATATATATATATATATATATATATAATTTATTTATTTATTTATTTTTATTTATTTTTATTTTTATTTATTTATTTATTTACTTTTATTTTTATTTTTATTTTATATTTTTTAATTTTTAATTTATTTATTTATATTATTATTTTTATATTATTTATTTATATTTATATTTATTTATTTATATTTATATTTTTTGTTTTTTATTTTATATATATATATATATATATTTTAATTTATTTATTTATTATTATTTTTTTTTATAATATTTAAATTTTGAATAGTCAATTAACGATATTAGAAAATAAATAAATAAATAAATATATATATATTTTTTTTAATAAATAAATAAATAAATAAATATTTTAATATCTTACTAACTGTTACCATTTTTAATTTTATTGATTTAAATATTTTTAGTTTTGTTTTTATTTATTTATTTTTATTTTATTTTATTTTATTTTATTATTTTTATTTTTATTTTTATTTTTATTAAAAAATTTTAATAGAATTTTAATTTAATTTAATAATATATAATTAAATTTGAATATTCAAACTAGCCGTTTCAAATTGTAATTAATATTTAAATTAGCAGAACTACTTTTATTTTTATTATTTTGTTTTAATTAATAAAACTAGCCGTTGTGGATTTCATAGTCAAAATAGCTGTTTTATCTGTTTTATTTGCATCTCCTACATCTATTTAAACTTATCGACTGATCTGATCTCTCACCTAGTCCTGATGATGAACCACACTGGTTGGTTCGAAACGCGTCGACTGTATTCATGATAATGTGATTATTACCGAAAGATTTCTTCAGAAAATAATAATAACTTCTTTTTCTTCTTTTGTTTTTTACATGAAATACATATTGATATAAGTACAATGATAATTATGACGATCGAACCTAGTTACATTTCCAACACTAGGCTAGATCTAGGGTTTAACCAAGGATATTCTTATTTTATTGAGAGGGTCATTGAGCCTAAAACTCTATATACGAGGCTCACCTCCATTATTATTGTCATTGATTGGATATTTGAGAGAGCATTTGTTGAATATTCAAGAATTAACACTTTCTTGGGGACTTCTTGGAGACTTGTTTTCATGTGTAGTCAATAAATTTGTTTTTCAAGGTTGGATTTGGTGTTAGTTCATTTACATGCAAAGCCTAGTTACTTGATCCATTGGATTAGTCCATCAACTACTTTGGATGGAATTTAGTGTGGTGTCATACTCTACTCTCCTTTTCTATTTTAATATTGGTTTAATGGTTTGCATATTATCTTTACAAATAATTGCAAACTTGTTACTTCCAATTCTAGAGTAAAATCAAGTAATTAGTTGAAGGAACATTCCTCAAGATCCCTTGTGAATTTTCTGTTTTATTTTCGAGCATATTAGGATCGGTATAACATGATTTGTGCCTTTTTTCCATTCCTAATTACATAAAAAAAATAGCCCTCTTATGTAGTGTTCCTGACTCCATAATTCCTATCTTTTATTTCGCACTTATCTCTCCCTTCAACTGTGATTCAAAAATCCAAAATTATTTACTTTTCTTTGTCTATTGAAATCTGATATAAATTCTTGAATATCTTACATTAAATTTCATTTTAAATCTAACTCTTTTTCATAGATCTAAAAACGTTTCTTCCACTTGATCTATTTAATCACAATGCTGGAAATTGCTCAAGGTTTATTCATTAACTCGTAATTATGATTAAACTGAAGTTGTACTTCACTTTGACATCATTTATTTGGGTTATTGTTGCAGCTTGAGCCTCCCATGTTTCCCTTTAAAGTACTTACTTCCTTGAACATTTTTGTACCTGTTTATCTAAGTAATGTGTAGCAGTCTTGCTCTTCAACATAAACAATTTGGTTTCTTATTTAATGTTTCTAGAATAAGGGGTCTTGGGAGGACAGTCAACATTATATAATGTTGGACTTGACTTCCAAAGTTAACACCAAATTGTATAAATACTTTATTATTTATGAATGATACTTTTATTGTGTTTTTATTCTTTGGTCATATTCTCAAATAGCTTAGTTTGTGTACTTATAAATTTGTATGTTCTTTGCAGTTCTTTCTTCTGTTCATGGTATCAAGGTACAACATCATGAAATGAGCACTGGTAAGTGAGCCTAAATTTCTCAAAGTTCAATGCTTGCAGCTTGCTATCCTTGTTTATGGGATATGAATATTGTGATTATTTCTTATTTTTTATTTATTAGCGTAAATTGGGATTAATCTACAACCTTTTTTCTAAAGTTCAATGTCTGTCTTATTTTAATGTTTCTGTCATTTCTTTTGCATGCCAAAAAAGATTATGTTCAGTGAAAGAAAAGGGAAATGGTTAAACAGGAAGAGATTGTCTAGGGTCAAAAATAAGCAATTTGTATATCTTGTGGTTGATCTCTCTTGCTTTTCGATTTTCCTTTGTGATACTAAAATCTCATAGCTACAGTAATTCAATAGAAAAAGCCTCATCAAATGAGTACCTAATAGGAAGATGCCATTAAAAAATTTCAAGGATTGAGTTTTTTTTTTCAATGTTTGTGAAAAAGATGGAGGGCATTGCTAATGATTGAAACTAGAAGGGTTCCAAGGTGTTACCTACCAGGTTCTCACTTGGTGCAAAAGTCCCCTAAGCACAAGTGATGAGGCGCCAAGTGTAACTTAGGCAAGTCACCACTGTCACTTAAGTGGCTTTGTGTTAAATTTGGCAACTAGGGCCAAACTCCATGATGGAGAGAATATTTTTGTTGGATTCCTCTTTCGGAGAGGTGCAAGATTGATCTAAAGATCATCTTGTTTGGATGAGAAGAAGTTGGATTTTCAATATATTTTCCACACATGTGAAATTTGTCAAGGTCGGCCAGAATTGTAATGTAGGGTCACAAGCCCCAAAAGATGTGTCACACACCCTCATTGATGGATATAAAAAGGACTCAAACTTCGTTTGGACATCAACTCATCTCACACACTCTCTCTCATCTGATTGGTTCGTACAGCCTTAGGAGACTTTCTCTCTCCTCCGCATGTGTGAAAGGGTTGCTGGAAATTTTGGACTGTGTTAAGGGTTTCTGTGCAGCATTGAGCAGTGTTGACTTTGGGTCAACCTTGACTGTTTGACTTCGATCTTTTGGACAGTCCGCATTTTTGGGAGGCTGAATTTGGTGGCACAGAAATAGAGGTAAACCGAGCTGAGTGTTGACCACAGCGTTGACCACTGATTGCTGAAGTTTGACTGCTGTGTTGACTGAGTTTGACTGAGGTATTTCGTACTGTTTTGGGCTGACTTTGACTGTGTAGAGGCAGAGTTTGACTGGCTTTGACCGAGATCCATTGGGAGACATTTTGCTGGTTTGACCAGTGTTGACTTTGCTGGCTAGGGCATCCTGTTGACTGCTGATAATTGTACTCTCTCTCTCTCTGCTGAATTTGAAGAATAATAAGAAGATTTGATCAAAGGGTTTTCCCCGCATTGGGGTTTTTCCCTGGCATCCGCCAAATTATTGTGTCTCTTGTCTTGGCTTGTCCTCTGTCGATTATTTATGTTCTATCAACATTTACTGTCAATGTTAATGTGATTGCATAACAGGAAATTGAATTGGGTTTAATAAGAAAGATTGAAGTAAATTGCTCTAAGCATAGAATATACTATGGTTAACTAAAATTAACACTTTGCCTTTCTCACTTTTGAGTGAGGTCAGTTTTTGTCCAGGGGGGGGGGCTGTCTGTGGGCAACTGAGTTTGGATGCTTCTGAGGGAATATAGCTTAGTTTGATTATCTGATTCAATGTTTGTGTTTAATAAATTATGTCCTAGACTTAAATCAGAGTTCAATAAGCCAAGGCTAAAAAAATGCAAGTTGATTTAAGCTTTGTGCACAGAAATTCAATGACCTTACTTCTTGAAACAATAAATCAGTTCCTAAATGCTGCAAATTCAGATCTGAATCAAGATTGTAAAATGCGTTGGAGCAACTGAAATAGAGCTTACTTTAGCAAATTGATTAGAATTTAAGCATGTACTAGATAGATTTGCCACAAGAAACAATAAATTGATTCATATGCTAAAATTTGAAGATTGTGAATTACATTTATTAGATGCCTTTGTGATGTGAGAATGATTACGAATATATGATTTAGCAAATCATTTACCATCTAAAGATAAATTTGCCACAATAAGATAAAGCTGAAATGTGGTGATTCATAGATTTAATTCAACTTTAGCAAATGATCCAACAATGAATAAATTTCCATCTTTATATCAGAGTTTAATTTAACCATTTAGATTCATATGCCATCACAATACAAGGTCTAAAAATGCAAATCGCTTTAGATGCGTACAAAAAGATTTAATTAGATTCGTTCCAAGAATTAGTGAATTGATTCTTTGATCTGTTAAAAGATATTATACACTGAAGTTTGCAGATATGAATCAGATATTATAAGTTCCCTTGCTTATAAATGTAAACAATTATGAATTAAGGCATATACTAGCAAAACATTTGAGCTTTGGATAAAAGTTACACAATATAAATCAGTGTTGAAAACATCAGCGAAATTTCGCGAAAATATCGTGATATTTTTGGGCAAACAAAATTTCGCTTAGAAAATATCATGATATTTTCAAAATATTGCCGAAATTTCAGCACAATATCGACAATGACATAAATTTCAGCGGGCGCGCGGGTCCGCACTTTCAAAAGGGATTTTTGGGTTTTCATTTGTCATTTTGGTTTGTTGGTCTTGGAGAAGGAAGGTGAAGAGCTTTGTGGTGATTTTCAAGGAGGGATTGAGTATCAAACAACCATTATCATCACCAACCAATTTTCTTTTGTGGATCAAAGATTCAAGATCAGTCAAACAAACTTCATTTCTTCCATTCACAGGTATGTTTTTAAAAACCCTTATGTTAATGATTTTTTTCATAGATTTAGGGCCTTAGGCTTATGCTTGCTTATCTCTTTACCCACCAATTTTTTTTTTTTTTTGTTATTTACTATGATTTTCATGCCCATGAACCAATGCAAGGGTTTTCCCCATATTTGGATGACAAGCTTCTTCTTTTGTTTTCAACTTTCGTATGCACCCTCTTACTGCCATTTTTCTTTGTAAATAATGTAGTAAAAATTTGATTTTTTTAAATGAGGATGTTATTTTTTGTGTACTTGTAATATCCCCAAATGGGGATTAACAGTAATAAAAGTGCAAATAGACAAGTAACTATAGAAAAATTGAAAACACCATTAAATATACAAGAAATGAGACCAAATTCAGCGCTGCGCCATTTTATTAAATTGTTGGGAAAGGGTACAATATTGTGCTTAGAAGGATAGCACCTGGGCCTGCTCAAGGCAGGCTGATGAACAATTCTAATCCTAGCAAATCATCTGTTGAAGCATGCTCTGCGTGGTTGATTCTATAATATTCCAAATTAGAAGTCAACTAATTGGAATATTAATTTTGTTAATTTTTGCCTTTTCTAATGTTTAGCAGGAAATAAAATGGTCAAGGAGGGACCCACTAATAAACATAGGATTAATTCACTTTCCTAAAGTCACTTAGACAAATGTTGGAGCTGAAGTGGGGCCCATGAGGCCAACGACTCGAATGGGACAACATCCTAAGTGGTAGTGCAGGAGAGGCATCGCAGTAGACTACGTAGTAGTAGTGCAAGGACAGGTTAGCAAAGGGGCAGTGCAACATAGGTGGGCCCAAGGGAACGTTGGAGGCTCACTTGGATAAATATGGGGTGAGAGCAGCGCATTCCTTATGCAGACAATCATTGATTTTATGTCTGATAGACTGTAACACGCTTGAGCTGTTTAGCCGAGTCTGCAAGTGCTGTTTAGCACAGAGATTTCCAAACGGAGATCTTAACCTCTACCTCGGGGGACTTCGAGTGCCTACTTAGGAGAGGAGGTTCCATCTAGTTTTTGAGAGAGGATTCACAGGAGCACATTCAGGCATATCTAGGATAGCGCAGAGGCCACGCAGGTAGCAGAGGGAATACACAGTCCAATTTAGGAGCAGCGTTGGGAGAGTGAGAGAGAGAGCAGGTTTCAGTCTGGAGTTTGGAGGGGAGGTTAGCCACTTCCTACCAGGGTTTTTGGGCAAATTTCTAGAAGCATCTTCCAGTAGTTCAGTCAGAGAACCAAATTACCTAGCAGAGCAGCGTGCCAAGCCCCACGGGGCGAATTTCCGGGGTCAGGATTTCTGGAAAAAATTTGCGGGGTTTTCTGGGTTTGTTGAGGAGAGTCTGGTATCTAATTCCCAGAATTTTCTGAATAGAGTAGCCTCAACACACAGTTCGTTTCTAGCCAGCAACAACAGTTCCAGCAGGACAATGCAGAGTAGGTGCCACACAGAGTAACAAAATAGCAGGGTTTATGTTTGAGTTTGAGGAGTTATTTCATCTTGTCTTGTGCAGGCTAAGGTGCCATCTTCTTGAGCACCTCATTGTACCTTTCTTGTTGTGAAATACCAATTTCTTTTTGTAATATACCTACATTTAAACCCTATTCCAGTCTTTAGACATCCGCATTTTATCCTCTGAAACAACCTCAAGAAATCCGCATCTATTTCACCAAGAAATCCACATTTATAACTCAGAGCAGTCCGCAATATTTGTTCTTTTCTGTGCCGCATAGGTGGGTATAAATAGTTGTTCCAACTTGTATTTGAGCCAACCTTACATCCAGCTAGTAAGCCGACTTTATCACTGTGCATTAGGCCGACTTGAAGTGCAATAATTCCAGCGTTGTAGCTTATCTTCCAATGTGGTTGGAGGGCTGAATTAAATAATTCTTACGTGGTTTCTTTGGAAAGGTTTTGGAGCATTTATTTAGACTAGATCCTTCATATATATGACACTCAATTACATTTATACCTAGAAGACAAAAACCCTAATAGACATCAAGAAGAAGTCTATTAACCTAGAATAAAATCTTGCTCATGAAACCCATGAAGCAAGTACAAAAAATATACATTTTATTATCTTTGTCTTCTTCTTTACATAAATACATAATTACATAGTGAATATGAAGACCGATCCTAGTTACACTTTTCAACAGCCCATAGCAGTAGTAGCAAGAAATGTCAGTGATAGTTGGTGCAGTTAGGTGCCAAAGTGATAGATGCAGTTGCTATTAGTATTCAGGACTAAGCAGCGCAGAGCAAAGTTGGCAGTAGTGTAGTGGGCACAGTGCAGAGTCAGCAGCAGTGCAGAGGCTTCAGTGACGGCACAAAAACTAGCAACAGTCAAGACTCAAGTGGCAAATGCATTAGACTGAACACAGTTGGTTCAGTATGATGGACATCTCTTAGTTGCAGTAGCAATAGATGAGAGACAGTTGCAGATGTTGTAGTGGCAGCAACAATGGAGTAGTTGTTGTGCAGATGTAGTAGTTGGCAGTAGTATGCAAGGTCAACAGTGTGAAATTTTCTGAATTTACTAAACAGAAACCCTATTGTTAAACCTTGATTTACTTCTCCTCATAGTATTAATAACTGGCCAGTTTGAACCAAAAACCGGTCAAATTGGCCGGTGCATTAGCTGACTGGGTCAAACCGGTAGAAAAACCGGGTTCAACTCTCCTCTTCGCCAAAAAAACCGGTCCAACCGGTGCTAACCGTCCGGTTTAGGATGGAACTGACTGGTTTATGGTCAAACCGGCTGATTCCATCCTAAATTGGCCAGTTCATTGCCAGGCCAACTATGGACCCCACATAATGCAATTTTTTGAGTGTTGGAGCTTTTTTGAGGGAAATTTAGGGTTGTTTTCCTCCAAAAATATCCCCTCTAAGAAAAGCAAGCCTACCCTCTCATTTTCCTGACACATCCTGTTGGAAATTAATGGTAATGTTAAATTCTTAAAGTAAAAGAATTTAACATTACCATGAAATGACTCAGGATGTTTAAGAGTGGTTTCGACCTCATTGGATTTCACTAGAATTTTAGATTTCACTCAAAATTCAGCAGACTTAATGGTTTTCATGGTTTCATGGTTTGGGGATTTGCAATGTTTCCATTTCATTCTATCATGTGTAAGGATATGAGATTGGCATTTGATCAAGAGCATGAAGTCCTTTAAGAGCCTTGATGTTGGTGGCATTGATTGTTGAACTTTGTTGATGTTGGTGGTATTGGTTGTTGAACTCCCCTATCATGGCCTTAACAAGAATGTACCTTTCACTCAAAGGAAAACAACTAGTTAGGCATGCTAATCTTTTTCTACCGCATTTTAAGGTTGAGGAGATGAACCCTTCACTCAAACCAAAATCATTGGTTTGGCATGTTAAAATTTTTCAATTTCTATCATGTTATAAGATTGAGCAATCCAAGTCTGAAGACTTTGAGCTAGATGATATTTATGTATCTCTTGTTGATGATCCCATTTCTAGTAGCGATGAATCAATGATGAGTTTCGTGAGAGACCATGTTGCTTAGTGATTTGTAGTTTTGATGTCTATTTTTGCTACTACTACTACTAAAGTTGTAAAGGAGTTTTAGGAGTCCTCAAATTCTGAGCCATATTATTTATGTAGCTCATGTTGATGATCCCTTGTCTAGTAGTGCTGATGATTTTGATCATGATGAGAAGTGATCATGTTGTTGATCACTAATATGTAGTCTTGTATTAGGCCAATGGCCTCATAGCTTGTAGCATTGTTTTTGGACTTTATGGGCCATTTGGAGCCTCATTGCTTATGTATTTTTCGATGATATGTATTGCATTCGGTGCCATTTTGATATATTCACCTTTACATGGTATATAAATGAGCAAACTTTGCATATTTTGTCTCTATTGGCTTGGAATCATGGTTGCAAATCTTAAAAATAGTTTTTTTTATTAAAAAATAACTATTTAATGTATTTTTTTAAAAACCGTTCGTTTAGACCTGACCAGTACCGGTTAGACCAGTTCCGGTTCGGTTACGGTTCATTAGGTCCACTGGTTCGCTCACCGGTTCTGGTTTTTAATACTATGCTTCTCCTACTTACATAAGTTATTAATCTAAAAAAATTCAGCATTAACATCAAAGTAAATACAATTAACAACCTGCGCATATAGATCAAATACTGAATAACATGCTCAAATACAAAGTGACACACAAGGATTGTTTGGACAAATGTCCCCGGAAAAACCCAATGCAGGAAAATCGATGCTGCTAGCTTCTGGAGGGTTTTTATTATTATGCAGATTCTAAGTACAACAAATCTGGGCACCAAACTGGTTAGCCCGACAGAGAGATAAAAAAAGCAACAATACCTCTATCCTGGAGAGAAAAATCTGACTGATTCACACCCTCAAACGGGATTTACAGAACTCAGCCCGTTTCTGGCATCTGGAAACCCTAGCACTACTTTGAAGCCCTCTATGTCAGCGTTCCTGGCCTGCTTCAGTCTTTGCATCGCTCAAGAAGGGCCTGCGTCACCCTAGAAGCGGTTACACTGCCCTTGCGCTGCCTTAAATGGGCCTGCGTCAGCCCTCCTGGCCTCCTGCTGCCTTTGCGCTACCCCTATTGGGCCCTTGGCTACTCTACGTAGCTGCTGCCTCTGCGCTGCCCTGGTATGCTCCTTCTCTGCCCTCGTTGTACTCTTGGCCTGGGACTAGACCATCCCCCTTGCCAATACTGCCCCTCGTTGCAGCTGAAACACTTATGAAATTCTTAGCAAACCACACCCTAGAATCTCAGCTTAGCTTCAGTTCTCTTCCAGTGTGTGTGTTCTCCAACTGACCCCAAGCCTCCTTCTTATACTTTTCTCGTTGGAAAACCAATGACTGTGATCTAATCTATGATTGACGGCTAAGATTAGAAGCTGCTTGATCTGCGTCATTTAAATCATTCTCATCACATGTTTAATTTAATTCACTTTAATCTTTAAATTTTCCAAAGTTAGACTTAGGGTCCTTAATTAAAAAGATTAATTATTTGAATAAAACTTAAACTTGATGAAATTTTGCTAAACGCTTTCTGGTTCTTGGAGATCTCATGTACTCTAGTCCCTCCACAAAGTTGGGAGCTAGAGCACATCCGATGCTACCCCAACACCCCCTCTGAGTGAGGAATGTGCTCTAGAAAAACACTTCACCCCGAAGTTCTGCTCTGATATATGGTCTTGGTCTCTGCACTGATGCTTGGCCTGCTGCCCTTCATCACTGTGCTGTTGCTGCTCTTTGTACTGCTACACATGACTCTGCCATCGTCACTGCCACCTCCGTACTGCAGCTCCCTCTCAAATTGCTGCATCGTGTTGCCAACGGCTGCACTGCAACTCAGTTGCTGAGAGTAAGCAACTGAAGGACCATCACCCAATCTTTGACAGACAAGTTAGTTGGGTTGCACCTCATTACTGAAGCTCCATGGGCTGCTGCTCTGCGCTGTCCTCTGGAGGCTACTGCGCTACTGCAACCCTGCACTGCATAAGTATACCTCCTCTGCGATGCTGCCCTCTACGCTGCCGCTGCATCTGCACTATGATGTCCTCCTGAAGCCTCTGTGCTGCTACAACATTGCACTGCGTAAGAAAGCCTTCTTTGCGCTGCTACCTCTATGTTGTAGCTGCATGTGCACTTCGTTGTTCCTTCTTCAGCATGTCAACCTGTGCCTCTGCTTCATCCGTGATCTTCTGCACCCACTTTTCCAGTTGTCCCACTACTGTCTTAAGGCTCCCGTAGCTCGTATGTGATCCAAGAGTTGGGATGCTCAAGGATACTGACACCACTCTGTTGCTGCTCTACAAATCAATATCGCCCCACTTTCGTGGTTCATGAGCACTCATGGCTATGTCATCATCGGAGCCATCGTTTGCTACAACAGGCTTGGAACTAGAAGCTTCCTTGTCCTTCTTCCTTTGAGGACAATTGCTGGCAAAGTGTCCAAGTTTGCCACATTGGAAACATTTGATCTTTGACAGATCAGGCTTCTTTTTCCCTTGCTTGTTATTTGATGCCAAGGCTGCATCCTCCTCTTCCTCCTTCCTCATCTTGCTCGAACCGGTGCTATACTGTCTCTTGGTCATTCGACGAATCTCCTCTTGTCAGAGGATAACCCACATATTGTCCCAATTAGGAAGGTCCATTTTGCCTAAGAGACTTTGGACAAATGTTTCCCAGTCCTCTGTGACAAAATTTAAAGTAGTCCTCACCATGACATCATTGTCTACCTTGACCCCCATGCCAGTCAGTTGATCTCGGATCGACTGCAGTTTGAATAGGAAAGGATCGATTTCCTCTCCCTTGGACATCATAAATAACCTTAGTTGGTTCTCTAGAAGTATCTTCCTCTGGACGGACTTCCCTTGATACAGTGTGGTTAAAGCTTCCCACATCTCATGAGCTGTTGTCTTCTCGGCTATGTGTGGTACCACATGATCTTTAACCTCGTCCATGATGAAGCGCTTGGCATGTGCCACTGCTTCATTATGCTCTGCTAGGAGTTTCGCATTGGTTGGTGTAGCCAAGACTTTCTCTGCATGCTCCCTCAAGCCGTATGCCTCCAGGACTACCAGGATTCTGGCTTTGCAGATAGCAAAGTTGGACAGGCCGTCCAACCTATCCTGATCACGCAGTCTGTGTGGCGTCATCTACTCAGAATTTGGTCGTAACAGATCCTCCTCTCTTTGCTAGAGACTCAGATCTAGGGTCCTTGGCGAGAAAGGCACCCTTTGCTCCCTCTGACAACTGATTTCTTCCTTGGGAATCTGCCAAAAACAACGAATCAACTCTCTTCAATCACCCTACGATCGATCTTCAGATTTTTTTTGGCAATGAAATCTACTTAGAAGCTCTTCTCCTCCCGCTCTTTGTAAACTTAGCTTAGGCTTCATTTTGCACCTGCCGAATCTTCACCCCACTAGCAACTACTGAAGATCTGCAGCTCAACTTTCGGTTCACGGCACTCTGCACAGCAATCAATTTCTGGACTGTCACCCTGACTGGCCTTTGCGTGAGAGGACTGGCTCAGCGCAGCGCAAGCTACTCCTGCGTCCCTCTGGAAGGCACTGCACTGTCTCTGTGTCACTCAGTTGGGACTGCGTCAGCCCTTGCGTGCCTCTTGCTGCCTCTGCGTCCTTCTCCTGTTGCACTGCCCTCTCCGGTTTATCTACTGTTGTTGTTGCTTTCTGCAACACAGATTTCTTCAGCTGTCTTGCTAGAGATCCAGCTTGATCTGCAAACGCGCTCTGATACCATGTGAAAATTTCTGAATTTACTAAAAAAAAACCCTACTGTTAAATCTTGGTTTACTTCTCCTACTTACAAAAGTTATTAATCTGAAAAAATTCAGGATTAACATCGAAGTAAATATAGTTAACAACCTACACATAAATATTAAGTACTGAATAACATGATCAAAGACAAAGTGACACACAATGATTTTCTGGACAAATGTCCTCAGAAAAACCCAATGCGGGAAAACCAGTGCTGCTAGCTTCTGGAGGGTTTTTATTATTATGCAGATTCTAAGTACAACAAATCTGGACACCAAACCAGTTAACCCAACAGAGAAATAAAAACGACAACAATACCAATATCCCAGCGCTGCTCTGAAGCCCTCTGCGTCAGCCTCTGCGCTGCTCAGGAAGAGCATGCATCACCCTAGAAGGGGTTACGCTGCCCTAACTGGGCCTGCTTAGCCCTCCTGGCCTCTTACTGCCTCTGCGTCGCCCCTATTGGGCCCTTGGCTGCTCTACGTAGCTGTTGCCTCTGTGCTGCCCTGGTATGCTCCTTCTCTGCCCTCGTACTGTTGGCCTGGGACTAGACCATCCCTCTCGCCAATACTGCCCCTCGCTGCAACCGAAACACTTATGAAATTCTGAGCAAACCACGCCCTAGAATCTCAGCTTAGCTTCAGTGCTCTGCTAGTGTGTGTGTTCTCCAACTGACCCCAAACCTTCTTCTTATACTTTTCTTGTTGGAAAACCAACTACTGTGATCTAATCTCTAATCGACGGCTAAGATTAGGAGCTGCTTTATCCACATCATTTAAGTCATTCTCATCACATGTTTAATTTAATTCACTTTAATCTTTTAATTTTCCTAAGTTAGACTTAGGGTTCTTAATTAAAAAGATTAATTATTTGAATAAAACTTAAACCTGATGGAATTCTTCTAAACGCTTTCTGGGTCTTGGAGATCTCATGTACTCTAGTCCCTCCACAAAGTTTGGTAGCTAGAGCACATCTGATGCTAGCCCAACACCCCAACATATTAACACTCCCTCTTAGCGAGGAATGTGCTCTAGCAAAACACTTCACCCCGAATTTCTGCTTTGGTCTCTGGTGTCGGTCTCTGTGCTGATGCTGCTCTCTGTACTGTTGCCCATGACTCTGCCACCTTCACTGCCACAAACGTACTGCAACTCCCTCTCAAATTGCTGCATCGTGCTGCCAACTGTTGCATTGCAACTCAGTTGCTGAGAGTAAGCAACTGAAGGACCATCACCCAATCTTTGATAGACAAGTCAGTTGGGCTGCACCTCATCACTGAAGCTTCATAGGTTGCTGCTCTGCGCTGTCCTTCGGAGGCTATTGCAGCTCTGCACTGCATAAGCAGACCTCCTCTGCGCTGCTGCCCTCCATGTTGCTGCTTCATCTTCGCTGCGGTGTCCTCCTGAAGCCTCTGCACTGCTACAACACTGCACTGTGTAAGAAAACCTTCTCTGCGTTGCTGCCTCTACGTTGTTGTTGCATGTGCACTGCGTTGTTCCTTCTTCAGCGTGTCAGCATCTGCCTTCGCTTCATCCGTGATCTTTTGCACCCACTGCTCCACTTGTCCCGCTACCGTCTTAAGGCTCCCGTAGCTCGTATGTGATCCAAGGGTTGGGCTACTTAAGGATCCTGCCACCACTCTGTAGCTGCTTTATAGATCAATATTGCCCTACTTTCGTGATTCATGAACGCTCATGGCTACGTCATACATCATCATCGGAGCCATCGTTTGCTACAGCAGCATTCGAACTAGAAGCTTCCTTGTGCTTCTTCCTTTGAGGACAATTGCTGGCGAAGTGTCCAAGTTCGCCACATTGGAAAAATTTGATCTTTGACAGATCACACTTCTTTTTCCCTTGCTGCTTCTTTGATGCTAGGGCTGCATCCTCCTCTTCCTCCTTCCTCATCTTGCTCGAACTAGTGCTATACTATCTCTTGGTCATTCGACGGATCTCCTCTTGTCGGAGGACAACCCACATATTGTCCCAGTTAGGAAGGTCCACTCTACCCAAGAGACTTTGGACAAATGTTTCCTAGTCCTCTGTGACAACATTTAAAGCAATCCTCACCATGACATCATCGTTTACCTTGATTCCCATGCTACTGATCCCAAATCGACTGCAGTAAGAATAGGAAAGGATCGATTTCCTCTCCCTTGGACATCATAAATAACCTCAGCTGGTTCTCCAGAAGCATCTTCCTCTGGACGAACTTCCCTTGATGCAATGTAGTCAAAGCTTCCCACATCTCACGAGCCATTGTCTTCTCGGCTATGTGTGGTACTGCATGATCTTTAACCCCGTCCATGATGAAGTGCTTGGCATGTTCCGTTGCTTCATTATGCTCTGCCAAGAGTTTTGCATCGGTTGCTGTAGCCAAGACTTTCTTTGCATGCTCCCTCAAGCTGTATGCCTCCAGGACTACCAGGATTTTGGCCTTCCAGATAGCAAAGTTGGACAGGCCGTCCAACCTATCTTGATCACGCAATTCGTGTGGCGCCATCTGCTTAGAATTTTGTCGGAACAAATCCTCCTCTCTCTGCTAGAGACTCAAATCTAGGGTCCTTGGCGAGAAAGGCACCCTCTGCTCCCTTTGACAATTGATTTCCTCCTTGGAAATCTGCCAAAAACAACGAATCAACTCTCTTCGATCACCCTACAATCGATCTTCAGATTTATTTGGCAATGAAATCTACTGAGAAGCTGTTATGCTCCCGCTCTTGGGCAACTTAGCTTAGGCTTAATTATGCATCGACATAATCTTCACCCCACCGGCAACTGCTGAAGATTTGCAACTCAGCTTCTAGTTCACGACACTTTGCATAATAATCAATTTCTGGACTGCGTCACCCTGGCTGGCCTCTGCGTGAGCAGACTGGCTCAACGCAGCCTTAGCGCAGCGTAGGATGCTACTACGTCCCTCAGGAAGGCACTGCGTTGTCTTTGCGTCACCCAACTGGGAGTGCGTTAGCCCCTGTGTGGCTCTTGCTGCCTCTGCCTCCTCCTGCTATTGCGCTGCCATCTCCGGTTTATCTGTTGTTGCTGCTGCTTTCTGCAACACAGATTTCTTCAACCGTCTTGCTGGAGATCCAACTTGATCTGCAATCGCGCTCTGATACCATGTGAAAATTTCTGAATTTACTAAACAGAAACCCTACTGTTAAACCTTGATTTACTTCTTTTACTTACATAAGTTATTAATCTGAAAAAATTCAGCATTAACATCGAAGTAAATACAGTTAACAACCTAAACATATAGATCAAGTACTGAATAACATGCTCAAAGACAAAGTGACAAGCAAGGATTTTCTCAATAAATGTCCCCAGAAAAACCCAATGCGAGAAAACCAGTGTTGCTAGCTTTTGGAGGGTTTTTATTATTATGCAGATTCTAGGTACAACAAATCCGGGCACTAAACTGGTTAACCCGACAGAGAAATAAAAACGGTAGCAATACCTCTATCTCGGAGACAGAAAAATTTGACTGATTCACACCCTCAAACGGGATTTAGAGAATTCAACCCCTTTCTTGCGTCTGGAAACCCCAGCGCTGCTCTTAAGCCCTCTGCGTCAGCCTTCCTATCCCGCGTCAGCCTCTGCGTTGCTCAAGATGGGCTTGTGTCATCCTAGAAGGGGTTACGTTGCCCCTGCGCTGCCCTAACTGGGCTTGCGTCAGCCCTCCTAGCCTCATGCTGCCTTGTGCTACCCCTGCTGGGCCCTTGCTTGCTCTATGTAGCTGCTGCCTCTGCACTACCCTTTCTCTGCCCTCGTTGTACTCTTGTCCTGGGACTAGACCATCCCTCTTGCCAATACTGCCCCTCGCTGTAGCTGAAACACTTTTGAAATTCTTAGCGAACCACGTCCTAGAATCTCAACTTAGCTTCATTGCTATGCCAGTGTGTGTGTTCTCCAACTAACCCCAAGCCTTCTTATACTTTGCTCGTTGGAAAACCAACGACCGTGATCTAATCTCTAATCGATGGCTAAGATTAGAAGCTGCTTAATTCGCGTCATTTAAGCCATTCTCATCACATGTTTAATTTAATTCACTTTAATATTTCAATTTTCCTAAGTTAGACTTAGGGTCCTTAATTAAAAAGATTAATTATTTGAATAAAACTTAAACATGATGGAATTATTCTAAATGCTTTCTGGGTCTTGGAGATCTCATGTACTCTAATCCCTCCACAAAGTTTGGGAGCTAGAGCACATTCGATGCTACCCCAACACTCCAAAATCTCAACAAACAACAGCATGGATGCAGCGCAGAATCAGAGTTGTACAATAGTTCGTGGGAAATAGAGCCAAAAATCAGCAACGCAACAGGTAATGGTGCAGAATGAGAGTATTGTTATCAAGAGGGCAACAATACTAGAGCACATTCTTCGCTAAGAGGGAGTGTTGATTTTTGTAGCATCGGATGTGCTCTAGCCTTGAGGTTTTGCAGGGAGGCTAAGACACGTGGAAATATGATTAAAATATTAAAATAATTAATTAGTTTTTAATATTTTCTAAGTATAAACTTAGGAAATATGATTAATTAAAAGGGGTGTTAATTAAGTTAGGTGCGAATCTTCTAGAAAAAGGCGTGGATCGAGTCTTACTTAATGTTAGCCATCGATTAATTTTTAATCATGGTTGTTGAAGTCTCAATTAGAGATTATAAGAAGAATTCGACGGGCATTTGGAGAACACACTTGAGCAGTTGAATTCCCTGGCAGATCGATTTCCTTAGTAGTAGCGCTGAGTTGCCGGAGAGAGAGTCAGTGAGCTCGTTGTAGTGAGGGAGGGGCAGGGATAGTAATACCGGAAGAAGCTTTTCCAGATTCGGTGAGTGCAAAGCAGAGAGGCAGCAAGTGCCATAGAAAGGTAGCGCAGAGGCCACGCAGAGGCAGCGCAGAGATTCAGAGGAGATCCATATTTTTACCGGGAGACAGAGCTGATTCAGTGCCAGAGGCCGGAGTGAGACACTGGAGGGCCATGAGGGTTAAGTTTCCAGACAACATATGATCAGATAACGAAGGCGACGCAGTTCCTAGTTGTGTGACACAGTACTGCGTAGGTTGACGTAATGACTGCGCAGAGGCAACGTAAAGCAACTCATCCAATACTCGGATCAGTGTCGGATCGCCAGTGGCTGAGTGAGAATTTTTTCACTAGTTTGTAGTTAGATTTACTCTGCATGGTTTGCTAGATTTAGAGCAACCATAGACTTGTACTCAGAATTTACTACTGCATAATATACAAACCCTTAGTTGTTGCATCGGTTTTCCCGCATTAGGTTTTTCTGGGGACTTGGTTCAAAAATAGCCAAGTTATTCGTGTGTGTGTTTCTATATTTCCTGTGTTATATTTATTCCGCTGTATTTTTTTTGTGAAAGCTGCAACGTATTGATTTCGATATTTACTGTAGCAAACAGTAAATAATTTGTTCAGTAATTAAACAAATAGGAGAAATCTAATCAGTTGCTGCAGTAGGATTCCAAGTTGTGGAATTTTCGCATGAACTAAGTTCAACATACTCTGAAAAACTATTATAGAAGCCTTAACCAAATCACACTAGTCATATCTATATGAAATTGGCATCAGGCCTATTGTTGAAGGAAGCGTAAGGAGGATTTGATAAAAACAAAAATATTCATTTGAAGACTATCCAAAGTATGTCCTAAGAAAGCACTTTGAGTACAAGGGAACAACTTAAAGGAAATTCAAGTAGGTATTGTCAAGATGCACATGCAAGTCTAATGAGTTATCGTATTAGAGGTATGAAAACACAAGGTACATATGTTCATGAGCTTTTAGATTTTCAATATATTAAATGATTCTTGTAACTAGTCTAGGGTAAAGATTGTAATCCATAGATAACATGCATCCTTATCTTCTAGAATTTACAAGTAATCTAGGATTTCAAGCAAAAGTCCTTGATTGAATGAAGGAATAACCTTTTATAGGTAGGAGATCTAACTTGAGAAATTAAATCATGTTCTTGGTATCACATGTACTACTTGAACGTATGTATTACAGGTATAAAAGAGCATGGCTTAATACAAAAGGGAACACATCTTACAAGGTTTGTCAAGGAACATCTCCAGTTATGCCTTAAACCATAAGCTTTGTTCTCTTCACAATCATTCTCTTTGGCAATCCATTCTACATTACTAACATTGTTGTGTCTAGATCTCTTGAATCATGAAAATTCTTGTTTAAGGTGATTCATAAATCTACCCTCTTTACATCCTCAATTGTTCTTATAGAACCCTAGACAGGTTCTCTGGAAAACCTAACCCAAGGATATCTTTACAATGAATGAAACCCTAACCTACTTGGGATTATTTATGGAATCGAAAGAAATTGCTATTATTTTTTATATATTGATGATGTCATGTTTGAGGTTTTGGTATGATCATGAAAACCCTAACTTGTTAGGGTTGAAATGGTGTTGTCTGAAATCCCAAACCTTTGAAGTTCTGGTAAAGTCGGGTTTTCTATGTTATGAATTGAAACCCTAGATCCTTAGGGTTTGGTTGGGTCTATAAGAAAAACCCTTGTTATGTATTTAAAGTCCTAGGAATGAAAACCCTAGGTATATGTTCATTTGGTTGAAATCCTAGCCTTGGTCTAAGTAGGTATATGTCTAATATGTTAGTGTTGTGTGACATATCTTATGCTTATGTTTGATGATGAATTCCTAGATATGTGTGTTGATCTTAACTGTTAATGGTTATGAGTCTTAGGGTTTGAAAACAAGCCCTAGTCAAAGTTTGAAGTTCTAGGATGATGTTGTTTGGGAAACCTAGGGTTTTGCAGCTAAATCCTAGTAGTAGTTAAATTCTCTACTATGTATAACAATCTCGAATCTATGAATCTATAAAGTGATTGCTGAGAATTTGTATATGAAAAATCTAGGGTGTACATCAAACCCTAGTAGAAGCTATTCATGTTGTTGATTAAGCTGTGATTGGTTTTGATTGTTGGAGCTCATATGTGAAATCTAGGGTTTACATGAAGTCCTAGTAGGAATTCTATCATATGAATTCTGAAATTGTTAAATGCATTAATCTGATTTGTTTCTAGGGTTTGCTATTGTTGAAAGTAATATTAAGACCCTAGATATAACAAGTTTGATATTATGTTTGAGCTATTGATGTGATTTAGGGTTTGTAACAAAACCTGGGCAAGAAGTTGAAGTATTGAACTATAGTCTCTTGTTGATTATGTTTGTAAATTCTAATGCTTTCGTTATTATAAGATTTTGATATGAATAACTTCATGCTTCTATAGATTTGGTTGTACTTGCTAAGTTGTGCAGGTACATCATCTTCAAGATAGTGAAGATGTTTGTAAGGGAAGTTGATATGATAAGCATGATGAGAAGGATGGAAGCCATCAAAGATTCTCCATGGCCCTCCGAACCGGAAAAGACCGGTTTGGTACCAAACCGGTCCGGTGACCGGTTCAACCGGTTCACATGGGCCCCGCCATACGGCCAAGGCCCAAAAAAAATCTTTTTTTAAATTTTTTTAAATTTTTTAAATTTTAATTTTTTTTAATATTTTATAACTAACCTACCCACCCCCCTAATGCTATTTAAAGAGCCCCACCCCCTCTATTTCACTCACACTATTCATTCAAGTATTTTGCAATGCTTGAGTTGAGTTCGGTGAGGAGAATTTTTGCAGGGTTGTTCTTAGAGAGTTTTTTTGCAGATTTGAAGAGCTGATTGGAGTCTTGGAGAGCTGTTGGGCTGGAAGATTTCTGAGCTACTTCAATTTTTTTTTTCTCGGAGATCCTTGGGTTTTCTTCAGTGGTTTTTGCAGCTGCTGGAAGATTTTTTTTTATTTTGCCGGGGCTGCTACATAGCTGATTTTGGAGCTGATTTACTCCAAAAAATTTAGAGGGTAAATCAAGGAAATTTTTGCCCTTCTTTTTGTTAAATTTTTCTACAAAAATCAGCTATTGTTTTCTCATAAAAATTAAAAACCCCAGTGTTTTTATGCAGATTTGTAAAGGCTGATCCAACGCTGATTTTGGAGCTGAGTTTCTTCGGAAAACTAAGAGGGAAATTCAAAGTATTTTTTTCAACCATAAATGCTCTATTTTTTTCAGAAATCTATTCTTTTCTTCCCTTGAAATTTTAAAACCCCAGTTTTTTTTATGCAGAATTCAGAATTTCAGATTTGTAATTTTTTGTTGGAATAAAAATTGTAGCTGTTATTTTCTTCTATTTTTTCTCAACTATTATTGTAATTTGCAGGGTTATTTTGAGGGATTTCGTTGGGAAAATTTTGGGAGAGATTTTGGAGCTGATTGAAGAGTTTATTTTCATATTGGTTGGAGCTTCTTCTCTTTCAAAATTTACAGATCTTCAACAGGTATTTCATTGTTTCTACTCCTCTTTTAATTTTCTCCTAAAAAACAAAAAATATGTCATAAAATTCTCAAATCCATAGGGTTTTCTTTGCAGATTTTGCATTTCTTCCTCATGGCCCCCAAAATCAAGAATGATCCAGCTTGGGTTCACTGTCATTTAAATGAAGAAGGGATAAAAGTCTGCAACTATTGTGGGAAAAAAGTTAAGGGTGGGGGGATCCATAGAGTCAAAGAACACCTAGCACATTGGAGAGGGCAAGTTAAACCTTGTGAAAATGTTTCTGATGACCTTAAAGCAGAGATGCTAAGTTTTATTGAAGCCTACAATGAAGAGAAGGGGAGAAACAAAAGACTTAAAAAAGACATAGCCAAAAGCCAAAAGGATGATGCTATGTTTAGTAACCCTGATTTTGAGGAATATATGCCTATTTTTGAAGATTCCCCTAGTTTTCCTAATAAAGCTAAAGAGGGTAGTTCAAGTGGTTTAAACCTGAATAGGACAGTAGCCCGTAAAGGGATTGACTCCTTCTTTGTACCCCGCACCACCCCTGGTTCTCAACCAACCCTTGATGCTAAATGGAAGAAAATAGAGAAGGGGGCTGCATATGAATGCATTGCTAGATGGTGGTATGATGCAGACATACCTTTTAATGCTACTAATTCTACATATTATCAACCCATGATTGATGCTATAGCTGCATGTGGACCAGGCTTCAAAGGCCCTAGCTTTCATGATATTAGGGGGCCACTTTTACAAAATGAGGTCCAAAGAATAGAGGAGTACCTTACAGAGTTCAAGCAATCATGGACCAAAACTGGATGCACTATTATGTCTGATGGATGGACTGATGGTAGATCTCGCACCATCCTAAAATTTTTAATTGCTTGTCCAAAAGGTACTATGTTTCTGAAATCAGTTGATGCATCTGATCAGGTGAAGGATGCACAATTGTTATTTCGTCTTTTGGATGAAGTAGTTATGGAAGTAGGGGTTGAAAATGTTGTACAAGTTATAACAGATAATGCCTCTAACTATGTTGCAGCGGGAAAGATGTTAGAGGAAAAACACCACACCATTTGGTGGTCTCCATGTGCAGCCCATTGTTTGGACCTCATGCTTGAGGATATTGGGAAAATTGAGTGGGTGAAGAAGTGTGTGGAAGATGCAAAATCCATAACCAAGTACATCTACAACCACTCATGGGTTTTGAGCCTTATGAGAAAGCACATAGGGGGTAGAGAGCTTGTTTGAACAGCGATCACACGATTTGCAACCAACTTTCTTTCGTTGCAATCCCTTGTTCAACAAAAAGCAAACTTGAGGAAGATGTTTTCATTTGATGAATGGAATTCATCTCAGTGGAGCAAAAAGGCAGAAGGGAAACAGATAGTTGACCAAGTATATGACAAAAGATTTTGGTTAAAGGCAGAGGAGATTGTGCTATTTAGTGAGCCTCTTGTCAGAGTTTTGCGGATGGTGGATAGTGATAAATCTGCTATGGGTTTTGTTTATGAGGCAATGGATCAGGCCAAGGAACAAATCAAGGCAGCATATGGGGATAAAAGACAAAAGTACATTCCTCTATGGAGAATCATTGATGAAAGATGGAACAAACAACTCCATAGACCTTTACATGCAACCGGCTATTACTTAAATCCAAGGTATGTAATTTTGGATTTCAATTCTCATTGAGTCATTGCTTATAAGTTATAAGTTTTAGCTTTTAGTTTTGTTGACTTGATGAATATGTTTTTGTTTTCTGAATTTTGAAGGTACCATTACACTACAAATTTTGAGGCTGATGGGGAGGTTTTAGGGGGATTGTATAAATGCATTGAGCACATGGTCCCAGATTCCAAGACTCAAGATGAAATTCATAACAAGCTCTTGAATTTCAGTGAGAGTATTGGTACCTTTGGAATTTCTATGGCTATAAGAAATAGAGCAAAGAGTCCCCCAGGTAAGAACTTTTAAAATTTGCAAATTGTTGACTCTAAGTTTCAAGTTTCAAGTTTCAAATTCATTTGCTAATACTTTTTTTCCTTCTACCCTTTTTGCAGCCTATTGGTGGCAACAATTTGGTAGTGAATGCCCTCAATTGCAAAAATTTGCAATTCGAATTTTGAGCCAGACATGTAGTGCTTCAGGGTGTGAGCGGAATTGGAGTGTGTTTGAGCGCATACACACCAAGAAGAGGAACCGTTTGGAGCAAAAACGGTTGAATGACATGGTTTTTGTTCAATACAACCTTAGGTTGAGGCACAATCAATTGCTAAATAAAACCCTTGAAACAAGCAACATTGTCTTGGATGACTTTGATCCAACATCAGAATGGGTTGTGGAGAGTCAAGCACTAGTATTTGACAATGAAGACCTTTCTTGGTTGGACTTGGACCCACCTCCGCAGGATGCAGAGGCAAATACATCAGAAGCATTAGTAGTAGCTTCAGGGCTAGGGGAATCAAGCCATAATCCCATTGCAGACTTGGATGATCATGCTACTCATTCTTCAGATGAGGATGAGGAGGAGGATGGTGATTCTGATGATGATTGATGATTTGATCATATTTAGCTTTTAGTATTGTAGGCTATAGTATAATACTATGATCTAGCATGTCTTTTGGACTATAAAGGCCTTTTAGAGCCTGCTTCTTGATGTTTGTTACATTTTTGGTTCAGCGATGTTTTGCACTAAGTGCTATTTTGGCTATCTGCACCTATATAAATGAAAACTTTTGCATATTTGTGTTTAAATGGTTTGGATTAATATGGATGTACATGAATATATCTGGTTTTTCTTTAAAATATGAATATTTTATGTGTTTTTGGTAAACCGGTTTTTTTTCCGGTTCCGGTCCGGTTCCGACCGGTTCCCAGTCCACAAGGTTTTCCGGTTCGATAACCGGTTCGGTTTCGATAACATTGTTCTCCATATCATAGGAGGAAGTTGATCTCCCTAGGTTAAGAGGGAGCCTGGATAGAAGATATCTCCCTAGTTGAGAGGGAGGGCATAACATAGTTTTGATTGGAGAATGCACTTTGAAGGATATGTTGTTGCATGTGAAGTAGGAAAGGAAAGTGTATGATTGAGGAATCTTTTGTCAAAGATTCTGTTGATAGTCCTACTGTGATAAGATGAGAAGCAACATCAAGTTATTTGGACCTTTGGAAGACCCTGTAGGTTTGTATTTGGTTATGTACTTTTCAAAGTGTACTACTGATTGGGGTTGTGTTTTGTAATATTCCAAATGTAAAAATTTGGGGTTTTCTTGAAAAAATTAACTCATAAATACTTAAGATAAATTCTCCATTCATAAACAGAAGATTTCCATGTAAAATTTAACAACATAGAACTGCAAATAACAATAATGAGCATAAATAAATCTCCGCTTTTATTATAATGAGAAACTAGGGTTTACATGTTGATACAAAAAAATCGCTGAGATGGAAGTTGGTTTGAAGAATCTGCTTTGACGTTGTGTCGACCCTCCAAAACTGAACTGAAATGTCATTGCTAAACTCTCATGTGAATTTTGGATGGAGTCACCAAGGGGATATGGGTGCTTGCCCAATCTCTCTAAATAACTCGAGGGTTTCCGTCCTAGGGCTACCAATTGCGTAGAGAACCGGGTTCTCAACCTCACATACAAGAAGCAATACCAAATCCAAGATGTCCTCTAATGGCCCCCTCCTTTCCTTTTTATAGATTTGATGGACCCCTCTAGAAGCTCTTATTTTTTTATTACTTTAATCATTGATCACATTTCCCTTCATTAAAATATTCTTTTTAATTGGGTAAAATGGTAAATTGGCCACCATGCCTCCTCAGGTCACTGAAAATCACTTCTAGCCATTCCATTTTGTAGATCTTCTCGTTCTGGTTCCAACAAGCTATTACACTAAGGTGTTTTGCCAAGAATTCCTCCCGAAATGCCACCTTAGGCGTAATTAATTGAGTCAGGCAAATTAATAACTCAGTTTTTCGAAAGTTGTTGGAATGCAACGGAACGAAAGGCAAACTATGCAGATGATGGAATATACCAAGAGAATGCCACCAGACCTCAAAAAAGCTCCTCAAAACCCCTCCAAAAGCCCCCATGGCCCGTCGATGACGCCACCCTGCACTTGTGACCTGTCTGCCCCCAACTCTGAAAGTCCATCCTAACCATGTCATAAGGAATTCTAGAAAAAGGAACATTACAAATCCTCTGCCCCAAGATTGCTTTCCCTCAGCAATCCATATCTGTCGACAAACCTGGTAGTGTTGTGCAATTGAGAATCAATACCTAGATCCCATACAAACCACTTGGTGATACCATACCTCCATGCCACCCATCCAAGAACAGATCCCTCAATGTGTGGATCCTAAACTAAACTTTGACTTGACCTGCCAACAACATATCCTCCTAGATTGAAATGCCACCAAGGACAAGCGTCAAGGCTCCATGGCTCCTGTTGTGTTATAGCTCTGACTATGAATGCTGCTCCATCCTCGTACCAACTCATCACCTCTCTCCAATCCAACCCTTGGCATAGACCAATGTCAACTTCACCATGTTGATGCTGTGCTGAAATACTGATGAGCAGCCAACCTACACCCTACTGCCAACTGGAGCGTATAGTATCCCTCACATCTAAGGGCTCCTGCAGTATAATGCTCTTGACTAAAAATGATACTCCATCAATAGGATACCAACTCATGATCTCCCGCCAATCTAATGGAAGGAGTCTGGACACCTGTGCAAGGAATAAGTCTACTAGGATGATACTGGTCCATGCTCAACTCCTGATGCTCTGCTCGGTAACCAACAAATTCTGTCCAAGAAATCCTGCTCCTCTCCCTATAATGGACAAAACTAGGCAAGCTGTGCTGCAAGCCCTGTCTATGTCCTCCTGGAGAGGGCTGCTGCCTGAAAATGTTGTAGCTTTGCTAGCCGACATTACATCTGTACCTCATCAATGGGTAGACCCAAAGATGGATGCATTGTTGTCTCCCTTGCCTGATAGGAAACTCCACACTCCTCCCTCCCACCAATCTCCTGCAAAACTGTCCTGCTAGACTCCTGCACCTCCTAAGGACAGGTGTCTGTAAATACTACCACCTTGCTAGCTGTCTGTGCATCTATCGGCTCCTCATCAATGGCTGACCCCAAAGGTGGTTTCTCATCCTCCATTACGGGCTCAATATGATCCTCCAACTGGCTCTCCCCAAGAGGCTCATCATCCTCAACTGACCCGTGCTCCTCTATGTGCTCTCCATGCTGAGTGATTAGTCCCTCATCTGGCAAGTCTGTCCTCTGGACAATCTGCTGCTCATCATACTCCTCCATCTCACATGGATACATATCCGAGTTGTTACCAACATACCCACATGATCGCTCATGCTCCTCAGGGGTATCCTCATAAGAACTCATGGACTCAACCATAAAAGTAGAATCCTCACCCTGACAGACAAAAGGGATCCCCTCTTGCTCTACCCCTGTCATCTTCTCCACATCACTCAAGCATGAGTGGTTAGGTCCCCAAGGTTCTTTGTAGATGAAGAAAAGACCCTTCCTCCTTAGCTTATTCCTGTTACATGGTTGGTCACCATAAATCCACTGCAACTCCTCCCGGGTCAACCATCTCCTGAATATTCCAATGTTCTGCTCAACTAACCTTTTGGCTAGTTCATAGGCACCAGGTGAAACCAACTACGCCACCTCCAAATGGCCAACAACCGAGACTGCAACCTCCTGCAAATGACATCATGGCCTCCCATACACGAGGACAAAATGGACTGCATGTGTGTTATGACTATGTCAAGATGATGTTTCCTAATGCTGAAGAAGCATTGGAAAATCTGCAGGATCAAATCGCTACACTCCAACTCAAACATGAGGTCATAAGATCTAACCAAGGCCACGACTTCTAGAATCTCTAGCCTCTTCCCAAAGGTAGGGCCCTCACTGTTATCCAAATCTTGAAAGGTCTCCATTATCAGTCTGAAGACTCTCCTCATAAGGCCATCACTATAAGGAGGTATAGGTGCGGTCAACATCATGATACTGCTAAGACAAGAAGCAACTGGAAGTTTGACCCCTACAGAAGGATGCTCCAAAAATTTGTGTTGTATGAGAGCAAGCATGGCTGGTTTTAGATCCCAAATCAAGCTGATCCCATCTGACTGATTCACCTTGGAGAGGACTAAAGCAAGTTCATCTAGTTTGAGAAGGGCTATTGTGGTAACCCCCATGCATCTCAAATCTGTCCCAAGTTAAAAAAAATTGTGTCCCAATTCATGCTCTTCTTGTGGCTCCTCCTACTGTAGAAAAGTCAGTATTCCCTTAGAAAGGGATCCGCTAATTGCTGTTGCTAGTTTATTGAAGGAATTGATGAAAGTTTGATCCATGTTTTTCTTAATGACGACAAGGACACCCATGATAATGAGGTCACTATTTTTATGAGTTTTAATTTTAATTTAAATGATGCTTGTTTGCCAAATAGTTCAATTGTACTCTGTTGTAGGCGAAATGCAAGTGTATTGTGAAGCATATATAAGACACCAGTCTCAAACCAACTGTTGATATTTCACTTCATAGTTCATAAATTTGTAACAATTCTGATATCATAGGTTATAATGGATATAAAATACCATCATGTTGCAGGAAATAAATACATAACAGACTTACATGAGGAACCTGGTATATATTGGAAAGTTGAACTTCCGTTTGGAGAGTACTCGGCACACATGAATAGAATGCCTGGTCATAACCTCCTAGCTCCACGCACAACAAACTTGGCCCAAAGACTGTAGTGACTTAGCCTCAACAAGAAATTTGTTTCGGGTCTATGGTGAAACTGGAATAATTATCTGCCAACTAAACTGCTCCTGGAGTTGCCTTAAACCAACTAGATTTCTCTAGACCTCTTATAATGAGTTGCTATACACATATGAAGAGTACCTTTCAGTTCCGAAACAATAACGCCTAGCTCTGTAGTTCGTTCTGTTCTCCTTCTTGAAACCCCTGGCAGAGTAATCTCCCGTAGTTTTTGAACCACCTATCTTAATTCATACTGATTCGGGCTCCAGAGTAGAATAATTATGCCTTGGGCTATCAAATAGTGGCGAGTCTCGTGCACAATCGTATGACAATTTAGCTCCACTGCAACGTACTAGTTGTCCCATGCATTGAAATATTCCTGTGAGAAATGTTCTATTTCTATGACGCATCAACTTGCACTGTTCCTTGAAGGCATGCAACATATCAATCGTCAATTCCCCTTTTGCTTCCAATCACATAGCATGGATCCCCTTGCAACCAACTTAGCTACATGTAGACGATGCGCTTCAGGAGCTGTAGCACAATATTATTCAACATCACCTTTCACGTGATCCAATCTTTGTCCTATTGTTTGAAACAATTGTTGAAATTTTCATACACTAGCTAAAACGCTGATTAATTGGACAACTAGGACACAAAACACTTATAGATATGTTCAACACACAACTATGCACCTTCCATTAACACTTCACTCACTGGAAACATCTGGTTGTAGACTTGGCAAAATATAGCGCGGCCCCTCGATCCGCTACACCAACAAACTCGGTTGATTTGTTAACTTCCGCTCATGAAAGAAAGACAACGTGGAAACAATAGGCAGAAATTTGGCTCAAATTCTCTGATCCACAACAATCATCGTACCAGTTCAATACTCAGCTCTAGTGTACGCACTTCAATGCATATGCTCAGTCATCGAACTCTCTCAGTTGCCAATAATTTATCCGCACAAAGTAGATGACCTCCAATTGCAGGTACCACAAGATGATCCTCACAGATAATTGTATTGGCATTCCCAAGTACGCACAAATTTTCCGCCTATACAACATTGTTCTATGTACCAGAGTCAACACATATTGATATCTTTATGGCATGCGATTACATGGCCAATATACCCTGTCCAATTTCTTTCAACAATTCTGCGACCAAGAAATGTTACGATCCACTTAAATTAACTCAGACTGTGATACTACACGTTCATTAAATTAGGATTTCCAGCTAAATATGTCGGCCTCTAAACGATAAGAAATTGGACCTTGCGCCTTTTATTATGTGATTATTCTGCCAATACGCTGCTTGACTGGATTTGGAGCTGCATAATTTATTCTTTATGTGAATATGGGAGACGACTCGCTCTCGGCCTGTGTCTAAACGACCTTCGCGTCTTTGTGTGCGACCACCTCGACAAGTGCCACTAACTGTTTCACCACCGTGCTTCAGAAATATGTCATGATCCTATCGACCATCATTGCCCCCAAGGTGACGGCTACCCTCAAGAAATACGTGAATAGGCTGGCTTCCGACATATGACTTGGCGTCGAGATTTTATTCCCTTATGGTCTTACAAAATGTACGCGTGGGCCTTTTTTTTAATTGTGTGGCATCAAACTTTAGTTCTCGACCCTTTTAAAATTTGGCTTTGAAATTTGTTGAATGAATATTAAGCATTTGGCAAAATCATGGAAATTTGGTCGTACATTGAACCAGGAATTTTGTAGAATATTTAATGTCTGGAACAATTTCTTTGCACGAAAGGATGGCGTTTGCACCTTCTTTCGAAAACTTGCAATTTAAACCCTCGGGCTACTAGGAACACTGGCTTTGATACCACTGTAATATTCCAAATGCAAAAATTTGGGGTTTTCTTGAAATTTTTAACTCATAAATACTTAAGATAAAATTTAACAACATAGAGCTGCAAATAACAATAATGAGCAGAAAGAAATCTCAGCTTTTATTATAATGAGAAACTGGGGTTTACATGCTGATACAACAAAATAACTGAGATGGAATCTGGCCTCAAGAATTTGCTTTGGCACTGTGATGGCCTTCCAAAACTGAATTGAAATGTCACTGCTAAAATCTCCTGCGAATTCTGGATGAATTTACCAAGGGGAGATGGGTGCTCGCCCAATCTCTCTAAATCACCCGAGGGTTTTTGTCCTGGGGCTACCAATGTAGTAGAGAAATAGGTTCTCAACCTCACATACAAGAAGCAATACCAAATCCAAGATGTACTCTAATGGCCTCCTCTTCTTTTTATAGATTTGATGGACCACTCTAGAAGCTCCTATTTTATTATTATTATAATCATTGAGCATATTTCCCTTAATCAAAATATTCTTTTTAATGTGGGAAAATGGTAAATTGGCCACCATGCTTCCCCAGGTCACTAAAAATCACTTCTAGCCATCCCATCTTGTATATCTTGTCATTCTGGTTCCAACAAGCTATTACAGTAAGGTGTTCTTCTAATAATTCCTCTCGAAATGCGACCTTAGGCTTAATTAATTGAGTCAGGCCCATTAATAACTCAATTTTTTTGAAATTTGTTGGAATGCAATAGAACGAAAGGAAAACTGTGCAGATGATGAAATATACCAAGAGAATGCCATCGAACCTCATAAAAACTCCTCAAAACCCCTCCAAAAGCCCCCAGGGCCCACCGATGATGCCAACCTACACTTGTGACCTGTCTACCCCCAACTCTGAAATTCCATCCTAGCCATGTCATAAGGAATACCAGAAAAAGGAGCATTACATGTTTGTACAGGTAGATCTCTTGAAGTTGTGATAGCATGTTGGTTATTGATTAGTTTGATCAGGAGAGATTTGTTGTTGAGGCTTTGTAAGTGAAGCATTGCCTAGGAGGACATCTGGCCGACACTTTGTGTTGATGTCCCGAAGTAAGGATGGTGGTGTTGGTCATAGAGCCCTGATCTCGGATACACACCTAGATCCTTGGGTTGATGGTTAATAAGTAAGCCTGATGGTACCTAGAGATGCTGAAAGCTTGAGTCTATCTTAGTCCCACTCGGATAGATTTCCCTGGTCAAGAATCTAGTCCATGGCATTGCAGTGCCTAAACTTCTTCGTAGATGATGTGTTTTAAGATCTTCCATGTACCCCTTTGATTATATGTAAATATGAATACCTCCCTAGTTAAGAGGGAGTGTTGAAGAATGTAACTAGGTTCAGTCTTCATAAATTGTAATTGAGTCAAAATGGAATATATTTGTCAAAAGAAAAGCAAAAAGAATTTTTATTATTATTGAATTGACTTGTTAAAGCATGGGTTTCATGCTTGGGTCAATTTTCATAAGTCAAGCCTCCATTGTAGGCTTTAGGATTGAGTCAAAGTCTATCTTGTCATGTTGAACTCCTCCATCAAAGTCTCCTTGATGTCGGCCTCAAAAGAATAATCATCAAGTCGGCTTCCATAAGAAAAACTCAAGTCGACCTAACCTTATGGAGACACAACTGTTCGAAAGATTCATGTCGGCCTATTCACTTGGAGATAACTATATATATGAGTATAAGGTCTTCGCATTAGTTCACCACAGAAAACTCGAGCTAATTGCAGAGATCTTTTTCAGGTAACCACAGAAGCAAGTTAAGATATTTTCGGCATACCTTTCTGAGATACTAATGCAGATTACAGTGAAGACTAAAGAGAGAATTTTGGTGCTACTACAATGACCTCAGTTTGGTGTTATAGTGACCTCATCTCGGTGCTATTACAGTGACCTCAGTTCGGTGCTACTACAGTGACCTGAGTTTGGTGTTACAATGACCTCATCTCGGTGCTATTACACTGACCTCAGTTCGGTGCTACTGCAGTGACCTGAGTTTGGTGTTACAATGACCTCATCTCGGTGCTATTACAGTGACCTCAGTTTGGTGCTATCACATTATCTCGATGCTATTATAATGGTACTATCACAGTGAGTGAAGGAGCTTGGATTGGTTGTAGAGTTGATCTCTTCACAGATACAAGTGTGAAGAAAGCTGACTGCTACGAGAGCAAAGAATAGACTACCATAGAACATGACAAGGTTGACTTGATGAATGGAGGTTGTCTTGAGTCTAAGTTGTGAGGGTCTTAGTCATCTCATCTTGTTTTGAATCTACTGAAGGAAGAATTTTGACTAGGTTTTCCCCTAGAGTGGGGTTTTTCCTTGGCTGCGTGCCTACATCTTGTGTCCTCTTCTATTTTTTGCTTCGCATTAGTCTTGATAAGAAAATATAATACGAAAGAACTAATAATAATTAAGAAAACATCACAAGATAATGTCATAATAAGAGAAATCGATTAACTGCCACTCTTTGGATTTCTTAACAGAAAGCCCACACAAGGGTTCGAGGCTCGCATAAGGGTCCGAGGCTGACATGAGTTAGGGTTTCTGTTTCTCGGTTGCACGCATGACACTGGGCTATTTTGACCACAATCGCATGCTTGCTAAGGCCAAGGGAGCGACTGGGAGCTAAATTTGTATGCATGTCAACGTGAAGGGAGTGACTGGGGGTTTGACTGAAGTTGACCATCGACCGAAGTTTTTTGCAGTTGATCGAAGCTGAAAGAAGTTGTCTCTGATATAATATGACACTAGAAACTGGTTCCTGAAAGTTATTGGGTTGTATTGCTGATGATATTGTATTGAGCGCATTGTACTCTCCGTTGAACATTTTATGACAATATAATAGAAGAAGAATTTCAAAGGGTTTCCCCCCTAGTGGGGTTTTTTCCTGGTCTTTGACCAAATATGGTGTCTCTTGTTGATGTGTTGATTGTCTCCTTTGTCATTGCATTTATTGTTCTATCTTCAATTACTTTTGATGAATGGAAAGACTAATTGTAATTGAAAAGATTGCTAATTGAAGTATTGAATTGAGCTAAAGTAATTGATACAACATAGAACAATCTGAAAATTTAACAGATGTTGATGTATTAAAAGTGTAATAATGACAATTTTTCCAACGCATTTAAAAATGGCCGAGACAATCTTTCACCGTTACCTTGAAATCTTATTATATTTAGTGGGATGTTTGGTTGTTTGTTTTAATATTATGTTAAACAAATTATAAACAAATAATTTATTTATTAGCTTTTCGTTAGTTGTATGATTATTTCAAACAAATAATTTATATACATTAATGCCATAGGTTATTAATCAGAATAATTAAGTAGAAAAATGATAAGTATTAATTCTATTCAATTACTATAAGAATAATGAGATATTTACTATTTTTGAGAGTGTTATGTTTAGGGCAAGATCTACCTTCTTAATGGTTTAGGTATTCAATCTAGTATATTTTTTTTTTTTATAATTAATTCATTTATCCTTTATTTATACATAATTCATAATCAATTAGTATCCTTTATTTAGACATCCTTCATAATCAATTAGTAAGTATACTAGTGCAATGCATGTGATGCATGCATATGTAGCTATCATATGCATGCCTCGTATGCATGCTAATACTCTTATTCTGTCCGTAATCCAGGGTGGGTCGTTACATGAAAATAGCATAGCTTGTGCTGTCCCCCTGAAGCACTGATCTCTGCATACACCCCCAAAACTCATACTTTACAACTTTGGAATAGGGTAGGGCTAGAACAAAGTTCTTCAAGAAGGTACCCATATGACAAAGGTACTCACAAATCGTCAATGCTGAATGATGGACTCTGTAATGTTGAGTCCATCTTATCTGATTTTCATGAACTGTTTATCCGAAATGGAAAAATCTATAATATTGAGCTGATCTCAAATAATATCCATAAACATATGCTGGAAAGTAACACTTAGGTTCATGTAGACAAATCCAGAGTTAATAGGAACTACAAGCCTGTTTATGATCTTTTATAACACCAACAATGTTTATTTCTTGCAGCTGTAATTGTGGCAATTGCAGTGGTCATCTTGGTTATTCTATTTAGCATGCAGCATTATGGTACAGACAAAGTTGGATGGTTATTTGCACCGGTAGTTTTCTTTTGGTTCCTATGCATTGGAAGTATTGGAGCTTACAATATCTGTAAGCATGATCCACATGTCTTGCAAGCTTTCTCTCCAGTTTATATAGTGCGGTATTTTAGAAGACGGAAAAAACATAGCTGGGCTTCTCTAGGAGGTATTATGCTTAGTATAACAGGTTGGTGATTATTTTCTTGAGAAGTAATTTATTTCTGCTTTTTGATATTATCTCAGTGTAGTATTGTATAAGCTTAAATTGTGCAGATTTTCTTGCTATGAACTTCATTAGTATTGCAGGTACAGAAGCGCTCTTTGCTGATTTGGGCCATTTTTCGACCTTACCTCTTCAAGTAAGTGCTAATGTATTTTTTTAGTACAAATCTTCTCTATTTCTTTTCTTTTTTCTATTTATTATTCAATTTTTATGGTGCTCTTTTTCTATTTTATGTCATTTTGCCAGTATGAAATATCAGTTTCATTCTTAATGCAGATTGCATTCACATCAGTTGTGTTTCCTTGCCTGCTATTGCAATATTTGGGGCAGGCTGCATATCTTATACACCATCAAGACGATGTCACAGAAGCCTTTTATAGGTCTATTCCAGGTTGGTTTTTTATATAGATGAACAAACAGCTTTAGTTTGAGCAAATCGTATTCAATTTTGGTTGATAGTGTTTATATTGTCCTGCAGATCTAGCTTATTATCCTGTGTTTGTCATTGCAACTCTGGCTGCTGTTGTTGCCAGCCAGGCGACCATATCTGCAACCTTCTCAATTATCAATCAGTCAGTTGCACTTGGTTGTTTTCCGAGAGTGAAGGTCCTTCACACATCAAACTACCTTTCTGGACAGATTTACATTCCTGAAATTAATTGGATTCTTATGGTGCTTTGCATCATAGTTACCATTTGCTTCAATGGCACAACTCAAATTGGAAATGCATATGGTAAAATTACAATCTATCTTATCACCGTCTTTTATGAAAACATACGTTATATATACAGAAAAGATGCAAGTACAAAAAATTAGAGATCATCTACCATATTATTATTTCATTAAAATGGAAGTTGACTATATAATATAAATGACTCAAAAGTCTGTAGATAAAACTCTACAGCGGGAAAATGCCCAAATAATACGTAGTGCAAAATGGAAAATTCCCCAGAATTTTGTGGTGAAGCTTACTACTTGTTGATTTGAGGTAGCATCGGATGTGCTCTAAGTCTCAAATTTTGTGGATAGACTTGGACACATGTATTCTAGATAACCCAGAAAATTGAAATCGTTTGGGGAAATTCCACCCGGAGACAGTTTTATTTGATAAATTAATTATTTTTAATGGGACCCTAAGTCTAAACTTAGGAAATTAAAATAATTAATGGGTTTTAATATAAACTATGGGTGTAACTTCTAGAAGAAGACAAGGGTCAAGTCAAAATTATCTTAGCCATTGATTAGCTTTCAATATGGGCTGTTGAATGTCAACTAGAAGATTATTTAAGGAAGTTTGAGGGTCATTTGGAAAATATACCAGAGCAGATACTCAGTTGTCCAAGCAGATCGATTTTCTCAGTGGCTGAAGTTTGGCAAAAGAAAATCGATTTAGAGGGAGAGTTGCAGGTGGAGAGGAGAGAGAGGGTATCAACATCAGTTGGGAGTGCAATAGTTGGTGACGTAGTGCAGAAAAGGGACAACGCAGAAGCAACAGAGGGACAACACAGTGCAATGACGAAAAACTGCGCAGTCCTCACGTAGTGGTGACGTAGAGGAGGCAACAGGGCCTCTCAGGGATCGTTCTCATCTATATTTGTGAGAAAATTTTCTCTAGTGTTATTAAAGAGATTTCTCTTCATTACTGTTGATTGTTCCTTGTACAAGAGATTTTTGCTGAAGAATAATAAAGAAACCCTCATCTGCTGCACTAGTTTTCCCACAATGGGTTTTTCCGAGGATATTTGTTCAAAAATAATTGTCATTCTTATGCTTGTATTTCTTTATATCTTGTCTTAGTATTTTAATTGTGAAGGCTGCAGTGGAATTTATTTCGATATTTACTGAAGTAATTTTTGTAAATAACTTGTTACTGGAATGATAAGTAGAAGAAATAATATCAGTCACTGCAGTTGGATCTCGATTTAGAAATTTTCACATGGTATCAGAGCTTGATTAGGAAAGGGTACAGAAGAATCTACATTGAAGGGAAGTCGTGGTGCTGCATTAGCAGCAAATCGAACCCCAGAGGGATCACCATTTTTCTGTAGAGGCTTCCAGAGAAAAGAAATAACATGATGGAAGATCATGACATTTCCAAGTTATCTTCTGAATTGGAAGAAGAATTTGTTTGTTTGTCGACTTTTGCATCAGCCGATGATTGGTACATTGATAGTGGGGCTTCAAATCATATGACTAGAGTACGAGAATATTTCTCGAGCTATCAAGAAGAATGAATGAACTTCCAGATTACCATGGGAAACAAAACGAAGTGTACCCCAGTAGGAAGAGGGACCAAACATTTCAGACAGAAGCATGAGATAGCCTCCAAGCCACAAATGTGCTGCATGTGCCAAGATTGGGAATGAATTTACTTTCAGTGTCCCAGTTGCAAGACAAAGGATATGATGTGTACTTCATTGGAAGGAAAGTATACGTCAAACATCCAAGCTGGAAGAAAAAGGCTCAGATTGGAACTCGACACAACAAACTATATAGGTTGTAGCTTGAGTCTCCAATGGCACTGGTAGGCAACGATCTCAATGGTGAAAAGGACCTGAATGAGTTATGGAACAGACAAATGGGGCATCTACACCATGGAGCTTTGAGAATACTCAGAGAAATTGTTACGAGAGTTCCAGTCTTGAGTACCAAGCACGATGACTTGTGTTGAGGATGCGTACTAGGTAAGTACGCTAAAGTAGCATACTCTAGAAGCAACAATAGGGCTCAAAGTGTATTAGGGCTAATACACTTAGATATCTGCAGTCCAATGTCTACTAGAGCTCTTAGTGGTGACGAATATTTTGTCACCTTTATTGATGACCATTTTAGGAAAACTTGGATCTACTTCTTAAAGACCAAGGATGAGGTCTTTGATCGGTTCAGAGAATTCAAATCTCTAGTTGAAAACCTGATAGGGAAGAAGATAAAATTATTGGGCTCAGATAATGGTGGAGAATATACTGATAAGGAATTCACAGAATTCTGTGCAAGAGAGGGCATCAAAAGAGAATGGATAACTACATATAATCCAGAGCAGAATGGAGTTGAAGAATAGAACTATTGTTGGGGCAGAAAAAGCAATGTTGTATGACCAGGATTTGCCTAAGTTCTTATGGGAAGAAGCATGCAACACAACAATATATATCCAGAATCGGACTTCTCATAGAGCATCGAGCAAGAGAACACCCGAGAGTGTCTTCATAGGGAAGAAGCCGAAAATGAGTCATTTCATGATATTCAAAAGTGTGGCGTATTGTCACATTTAAGATGAGAAGCAGAGTAAATTAGATCAGACTGCAGAAAAGGGGTATCTCATAGGATACAATGAGACTTCGAAGGCATACAGAGTCTATATTTTGGGCGACAGGTTGATTGTAATCAGACGGGATGTAAAGTTTATAGAAGACAGAGCTTTCAGGAAATCCCGAGAGATGCCTACTGGAGGGTAGTCTGAGGATTTTCCTCTTGTCCAGCAACAACAGGGGGAAGAACCGACAGGTGGATAGACATCTGGATCAAGCACTGTAACCAGCACGAGTATTTCCTCAAGTGAGGGAAATCCAGATAGTTCACAACAGATGGGACAACAGGAAGAGGAATTGATTGAGCCACCCACCATAAGTGGAATAACTAGCATAGAAGTATGTTAGACACTAAGGGACGCAGAGGAGTTTGTTGGAGCTCCTAGAACTGAGAAAAGGTAGTGTATACAATCTGATAGATACCAAGCCTTAGTAGCACGGGTTGAAGAACCCTCTAGTTTTCAGGAGGTCGTACAACATCAAGTTTGGGTGGATGCCATGGTAGAAGAGTACAATTCTATCATAACAAATGATGTCTGGAAAGTTGTACCTAGACTAGAGAACAAATTAGTTGTAGGTTCGAGGTGGATCTATAAGACCAAGTATGCTGCAGATGGCAGCATAGAGAAGTACAAGGCTAGGTTTGTGGCTAAGGGATATGCGTAGAAGGAGGTAATTGACTATGAGGAGACCTTCGCCCCTATTGCCAGACCTTAGCAACGCAGATGGGATGGTAAATTCACTAAATGAATGTCAAGACAACGTTCTTGAATGGGGTGATAGAAGAGGAGGTGTACATAGAACAACCTAAAGGCTTTGAAACCCATGAGAAGAAATCTCATGTATGCAGATTGAAGAAAGCCCTATATGGGCTCAAGCAGGCACCCAGAGCATGGTATGGTCAGATTGACGGCTACTTGCAGTAGTTGGGATTTGTCAAGAGTGATGCAGATTCCAATCTATACTATTTGATAGTAGAGAATGAGCCACTATTTTTGGTACTATATGTAAACGATCTATTCCTTACAGGATCATCTAGCCTCATAAAGGATTGCAAGAATAATTTGGAACAAAATTTGACATGAAGGATTTGGGGTCAATGCATTATTTTCTAGGGTTGGACGTATGGTAGAAGAATGGAGAGATCTTCCTAGGACAAGGAAGATATGCCACAAAATTTTTGAAGAGGTTTAGGATGCAGGATTTCCGGCCCATGGCAACACCCATGATAACCAACTGGTAGAAGATAGATGCATTGGGAGACAAGGAAGTGGACACCACCTTGTACAAACATCTCATTGGGACACTTATATATCTGGTCAACACTAGGCCAGACATCTATTTTGCTGTCAACACCCTCAGTCAGTTCATGGTGGAACCGAAAAGGGTTCACTGGGTAGCAACTAGGCACATTCTAAAATATGTGCGGGGAACATTCGGATATGGGTTGAAGTACACCCGAGGAGATGGTGTCAGATTGAGCGGATTCACAAATGTAGATTGGGCAGGAAGTTTAGTAGATCGAAAAAGTACCACCGGGTATTGCTTCAGTATCGGATCAAGAATGACCTCTTGGTGCAGTAGGAAGTAGAAGTTCATAGCACTGAGCTTAGAAGAAGCGAAATATATGGCAGCAAGCACAACTACATGCGAAGCAATATGGCTTAGAAAATTGCTAGTGAATTTATTCAGAAGGAATATGGAAGTGACCACTATCTTCTGTGATAATCAGAGTTGTATTAAATTCTGTGAGAATCCAATATTTCATGATCGGTCAAAGCACATTGACATCAGGTTTCATTTTATTAGAGACTGTGGTCAGCGTGGGGCAGTACAGTTGCAATATGTCCCCACAGGAAATCAGGTGGTAGACATACTCATCAAAGCTCTAAGAAGGGCCAAGTTTGTTCACTTCAGGGAGTAGATGGGTATGGTAGAGAATCCGTTTCAGTAGCAGAAACATGTGATATCTCAGCCACAGATGCAGCATTTGAGAGGGAGTTGTAGTACGGATGCAGTGTTGGCAGTGGTAGTGTCAGCAACTGTACAGTTGCAACAAAAACACAATAGTTGGTGGACAGTATGTCAGATATCAACAACGCAGAGGGAGATGCTTCATAGTCAGAGTAGTATGCAACACGGTGTATTGCTAGAGCACATTCCTCAGTAAGAGAGAGTGTTGATTTGAGGTAGCATCGAATGTGCTCTAAGACTCAAATTTTGTGGAAAGGCTTAGACACATATATTCCAGATAACACATAAATCGTTTGGGGAAATTCCACCCAGAGATAGTCTTATTTGATAAATTAATTATTTTTAATGGGACCCTAAGTCTAAACTTAGGAAGTTAAAAAAAGTAATGGGTTTTAATCTAAACTGTGGGTGTAACTTCTAGAACAAGATGAGGATCAAGTCAAAATGATCTTAGCCATTGATTACCTTCTAATCTGGGTCGTTGAATGTCAATTAGAAGATATTTAAGGAAGTTTGAGGGTCATTTGGAAAATACACTAGAGCAGATACTTAGTTTCCCAAGCAGATCTATTTTCTCAGTGGTTGAAGTTCGGCAAGGGAAAATCGATTCAGAGGGACAGTTGCAGGTGGAGATGAGAGAGAGGGTATCAACATCAGTTGAGAGTGCAAGAGTTGGTGACATAGTGTAGAAAGGGACAATGTAGAAGCATAAGAGGGACATTACAGTGCAGTGACACAGAACTTCGTAATCCTCAGCAGTGGTGACACAGAGGAGGCAACAAGGCCTCTTAGGGATCATGTTCTCATTTATATTTGTGAGAAAATTTTCTCTAGTGTTATCACAAAGATTTCTCTTCATTACTGCTGATTGTTCCTTGTATAAGAGATTTTTGTTGAATAATGATAAAGAAACCCTCATCTGCTGCACCAGTTTTCCCACATTGGGTTTTTCTGGGGACATTTGTCCAAAAATAATTGTGTCATTCTTGTGCTTGTATTTCTTTATATCTTGTCTCAATATTTTAATTGTGAAGGCTGCAGTGGAATTTATTTCAATATTTACTGAAGTAATTTTTGTAAGTAACTTGTTACTGGAATGATAAGTAGAAGAAATAATATCAGTCACTGCAATTGGATCTCGTTTTAGAAATTTTCACACTACTCAGTGCCTATATTAGCTGCTGAATGAAGCTAGTCATAAATTATGATCTTTTTCTTCAAGGATGTCCAAAAATGCCTGAGCATTGCTGGTTTTGGCTCTATCATCATCATCGATGCCCAACAAGTCAAAGTCGTAATGATATTCCAACAAAGCGTCTATGAGGAGTTGAAATACCATTCTCATCATTTATTTGGGAAGCATCCTTGGGATCTACATACCATTGTGGTATAGGTCCTTGTGTAAACACTCAAGTACCTAGATGCCTTCTTGTATGAAGTCTAAGATTCCCATGCAAATAGACAAGTTTTCCCAATTTCTTCTAGGAAATCCTTTTCTGCTTAATGGAATGGATAAAATTGAAGGTGGACTAGTTTATTTCAGCTGTTGGGGAATTGACATCCTGAGATAATAAATGCATATCAAGTCTGTAGATCTCTAGAACTTTGTTCCCATACTTACAACCATCCAGTGGGTTACTTCTGCACCATAAACTTCCTATCCTCCTTTGTAGCACCAAAGTAAGTGGGCTATTAAGCATTACAAAATAAAAAAATTGTTCCTAGTATACATCTTTTTTGTGGCTTTAATAATCCTTTGCTTCACCTCAGGATCATCTATTGGAGCAACCTTTCTTGCTCTTTGTGATACCTCAGTTTTGATCCCTGGTTTAGTATTGTGTATGTACATGATGAATGGTTATACACTGACAAATGTAATTTGTAATCAAATATTGAATGTTAATAATAAGTACATCACTTACTATAGAAGAGGAAGACAAAAGAAGGGGGGATATGACTCCATAAGAGGGGAAAGACAGAAGGGCTTAAGTAGGATAGGAAATTACCTTAGTAAATGATTTAACCCAAAGTCTTTATAACCTTAATTATGCCCCTTGATTATCAGTTAATTGTTGTGTAATTAAGTCTTAGTGGGGTTAGCACATGAATGAGGTGTGTGGGCCTCTGTAAGGTTATGTGGCCCCGTATGTTACCGGATCCACGAGGTCTTGATGCTAGATTTGTGGATCCCCGTTTCAGACACGGATACAGATACAGATCCACCTAGATCCACGTAGGATCTGTGTTGTAAACGGATCCTTCAAACCCAAAAACGGATCTCATGCTATTGAAATAGATCTTGTGTCAACTAGCTCTCACATGCCAAATCCCAAGCAAATAACATTAGAGATTTTGGCTTTTTCTTAGATATTCTATTTAGATTATTAGGTAGATCACTTATTAGTAATCTTTAGGTTGTATATTTTTATAAGTTATGAAATATCTATAGGCTATATAGTTGTATAAGTTATTAAATATCTATAGGCTGTATGACACATGATAATGCTACTAGGAAAGGTTTGACACATTGAAATGTTAATTCCAATGTTTTAAAACTCCGACCCGGGTTTTGAACTAACTGAGGGTCGACTCCGACTCCGACCCCGACTCAGTATCGACTTGACCGGTACAAATTCAATGACTCGGTCTTTGTAAAAAATACATTAAATATTTATTTTTCTATAAAAAACATAATTTTAAAGATTTTCATTCATGTTTCCAAACACAAAGAATTAGAATATAGACAAAAGACAACATATGATCAAAGTAGGCTCATGAATATATCCATTATATCAAAATGGCACGTAGTGCACTGTCCAATACATACATGATATAGAGATCAGAACAAAATCACATAACCAAGGAGGCTCTCAATGGCCTCTACAACAAAACATCACTAGTCACTATTGCTAGACAAGGCAAGATCATCTGGCTCAGACTCTAAATCATAGGGGAAACCCATGTCTCCTCCTCCTCATTAAGATCTTCAACTAGAACAATAGAAGTAGTAGCACTAGCACGCTGAACCTGAGATAGACGAGCTATGCACTTGCATCGTGGTTGACTAGAGGCAGTGCCTGTGACTGCAACTGGAGGACTTGGGGCTAGGCCTGGTACTAGTGGATTTGCATTTAGTTGAGCATCTACCTGTAAATCGAAGTCAACATCAATATCCTCGTTAGATCCAAACTTTGTTGGATGACTCTCCACTACCCAATCTGATGTTGGATCAATATCATCCAACATAATGGGATCTGAATCAAGTCTTTTGTTCAGCAATTGGTTGCGTCTTAGTCGGAGGTTGTATTGGACATAGATTAGATCATTTAATCATTTTTGCTCCAAACAGTTTCTCTTCTTCGTGTGAATCCTCTCAAAGACATACCAATTGCGCTCACACCTAGAAGCACTGCAAGTTTGACTCAAAATGCGGATTGCAAACTTCTGCAATTGAGGACAATGGCTACCAAATGCCTCCCACCATTGTGCTGCAAAAAACATAGTTGTGTAATGAGTTTCAATTAGCTCAACTGTAATAACCCTGATCCCAGAGTTCTAGAATTTGTACCTATTTGAACTTTTGTTTAAGTAAAACAGATCTAATAAGACATTGAAAGGATATAAATTGAAATTTCAGCTTGCATAATTAAACTATATGTAGAAGAATACCTGAAATTCAGCACAACTTACGAATCCTGAAGCGGCTGAAGATTTGCTGGTGATGTTGTGAACAGAACAGACAGATTACCGGGCAATCGAATCCTCCCAGCCAAATCCGGGACTAATCCCAGACCCAGAGGGTGTCCCCTCTGTCCCCCGTGCCCAGATTTCCAAGAACAAGAGACTCCTTCCCAAACACTGCAAGCCGGCGTTTCCTTCCTTCTCCTTTCAGCAGAACCATTTCTTTTCCCCCAAGAAAACATTCCCCCCCTTCTCCTCCATACCACCTCCTTTAAATAATCTCCTTCCACCGCCTCTAACTTCCGAAGTCTTATCCTTATTAATGATGATATTTTTATGTATTTATGGTGGTATACTTTTCATTATGTTTGGATATGAATATAATGTAAACAATCTTTCTCCACCGCCTCAAACTTCCCGAGGCTTTACCCAACCTTAAGTTTATATTAAATGTTGTTATGGTGGGTGATCCCCATTAATGTGCTTACGTATACATATTTATAAAGGTGGGATTTTATTTAAATACCTTTAATATAAATCTTTAATATCGTATACTCATTTTAACTTAAAGATTCATTAACTTAAGGATTTTAACTTTATTACTTCATTTCTTTTATTAACTTGTTTCATAAAATTTTATACTTAGTTGAATTTGATATAAAGTATGAAATCTTAATATTAAGTCCCCAATCTTTGTAATCTTGATATTAGGTGGGCGTACTAGTGCGATGTGGACGGTATAGGCAGGTGTAGCTATCAAATGCCTATATCGTTCACACGCTAATATTGTTTTGGGTATAACAGGGGAATGGGTCGTTACATACTTCCTCCCTTCAGAAAACTTCGTCCCGAAGTTTATGGTTTTTATATATTCATAACAATATTGTGTTTTTAGAGATTAGGGCGATTTGTAGAATGCATGTATCTCAAGATTGAATTTTTTTTGTTTAAATAAGTATGTATCCTTAAGTTAATTGTTACTCCCCATCTTCACCGAATCTCCAAGCTATTCTAAAATCATCCTATTCTTCCTAATCTCTTCCACTCCCATCCTATCCGTCCTCTACAGGAATATGCCATGGCATCAGTTTTACTGATCCATTCATAGACCTCAATGATGTCAGAGTCGATTACGTCGACCTGACATGCTTGTAGGCATCCGGCAGTCATCATCACACGTCTAGGGGAGCGTGACTCACACAGTCCTCCCATGACTCCAGGTATTGGAGGATAAACAGTGGGCAACACTTCCACTTCTCCCAGCAGGACCATGGTCAACACCCTATCGTGGGATCTCATGGAGTCTCAATTGTTCTTGGAAATCTGTCATCACGTAGATTGTTCCAGTAATCTGTTTTTTCTGCATGATACTCACTGGTACATAATCTGCAATGTAAACACTCGAACACATATTACAGCATATGCATCTTATATTGTTCATAACCAATTGTTACCCATATAACAACCTCTACACATTCAAAATACTTTGATACGTATGATATCAATCCTAGAATTTTATAAAAGAAAATTTGCTCATAGAGATATCAATATGTTCAATAAAATTTCTCATTTCAGATGCTGCTTCGGTTTAGTCTATTCATGTTCTATTTATGACGCACTGCTTTAACCATTTTCACTCTATATACCCCTATTTTTACTTTTCATATTCACAATGTAGTTACACTTTTAGTCCCTTTCCTTGAATCATATTTGAAATGCAATGAAATAATTCGATAGGTATTTTCATCTATAATGTCTAATCTATAATTTCACATTCTTGCAGTGTTAATTTAAATGCCATATTGCATACTGGTGTCCATGCCCTAGTAAATTTTAAATAAACAGCATATATCCTGTATCACTAAATTGAAGTAGCATTCTATCTTTATGGGTATCCATGTATCAGGGGGTAAAATTCATTCTTACGAGATCATTCAAAATAAATTTTATAAATTCATGGATAAGCTATGACCACTCTTTATACATGACCAGTAAGCTGTGTGATTATGATTACAAAGCGGTAAGTTGGGCTAGTATGTGATTATGTCATACTCCTCATAGCTAATAAAATCCATGGGAATCAGTGAAGATAGTGATATGGTAATGAAGAACTTTGAACCTTTACCCTTGACTCTATATTAGTACAACACTACCTTGTTTATTATGTGACATGGTGAGAGATGAACCTCTATACTAAAAGAGATTTTATTACCGTTACAACAGGTTAACCAGTGTGAATCCATTGAATAGAATAGCTTATATAATACTGACCTTACAAACATGTAGACTACTAGAATCTTATAGCAAGGCCGAGTATCACTATGAGAAATAGATGAAGCAAGAAGGTCTCTTTTATATACGAGTAGATGCTATATCAGATAGGATTCAACCTTTATCAAGCCTATGAATGCCATTACTTCTATCCTTATTCCTACTTAACTGGTGAATGGTACCGGTTTATTACGGAATCACTTAGAGCATTTGAACCCTGCTTTTATAGGTGAGCTCTAGTCCAAATAGCTATGGTATTACACTCAGTAAGCTATGAAGATCATATGGTTCACTGTCACTCATATATTGCACTTACTCTAATTATGGTTATACACTCCTTGTTATTACCAAATATACGTGTTACTTTAAGCTTATTGATCACTATTTATTATGGATTCTTATTAATTATAACTATTGTTATAATCACAACTATAATTATTGCATAGAATAGTTCATTTTCATCAAGTAGAGTTGATATCAACACCTCTTAGGCCTAATCTCTGCACCATTCATCCTTGCACCTGAAATAGATAACTTTTGTACAGAATTGATAGACTTTCTGTTAATGTTTGGATTTTTGAGTAGTTCTACAATACCCCGCACGACTATCATAAAATTTCTCTCTAAATGATAATGCCTAAAAGAGATAGCCACTACAAACAGTTACTCAAAAGCTGATCGATGTTCAGGTTCAGGATAAAGCTACAAAATTGCTGAATATTTCTTCTTTTGTTCTCCTCTTGTCTCAGCTTGATCATCTTTAGTCATGAGATTCTTTGCTTTTGTTTGTAAATAAAAAAAAATATGGAAGCGGTTTTATAGCGTCTTTTGGAGGCACTATTTCCTTCACTCTGCTAACAACACGCCCGCAACACTGCCCACAACTAATACATAGTATGTACAATGAGTGAAAGCTGGAAGTTTAAACGTGAAGCTCGGAACATTTTTCATATCCGAAAGAAATAGATTTATTACCGACTGAGAGTATAGATTAATATGTAATAATTACATGGAGATAATATATTGGCAAATAATAATGAGAGCGATCATCCAGCTCCTCTTCCATGATTACACGCTGACAGGATTACATGGCCCAGGACCCACCCTGTTAGTGCCAATTCTCAATTACATCACCCATCAGTTGACAGTCCCCGTCATCTCACTCACTAAAACGTCATCACCATGTCAACAATATCAAAAAAAATGAACAACTCTTTCCCTTTTATTTCCTATCCTACAATCTATTATTGGGCCAACAACTCATTTGTTGTGTTATTTCTTCATACTCCTTGCCTATTTATAGTTATCAACTCATATATTTCAGATATATGACTCTCTCACCTTTTGTCAGTCTACAATTTCTGCTAATTCATGTGCAACTTCTACTAGGAGTTAAATGAGTGAACCTACGGACAAATTAAGGATCTTTAGGGAGATGATGAAACATAGAGGAGTTTTGTAATGGAGAAATTAACTTTATTGGACGAGGATGAACGCAAATGCCTACACAGAAGGACATATCTCCAAGTTAACATACATAAAGGGGACAGATAGTTCTTACAGGAGGAACACTTACACAATAAATGGTGCATCTGAACTTAAACAGTCATCCTATGAGCTACAGGAACTTTCCAAGCCTGTAATAAAACTGCCTACAAAATTAAGTATCCATCAATTATCTACTTTTGCAGTAATTTACACGTACTGTTATCCAAGACTAAGTTCAAAAGTATTACATCAATTCAAACCGTCAATCATGTTATGTATTTACTATTATGTAGAAGTAGCTTGGTCTGGACCCTGAAGTGTAAAAGGAGCATTAGTATTTTAGCATCAAGATTCTGCGACAACACTAACTTTCTCCCTAATTTTAAAACACATTGCCTCACATCAGTTGTGGAGTCTTAGTCTGTTGAGAATGGTCTATTGTGTATCAGTGAGGTGTTATTTCCCTCACTAGACTTATTTCTTGACAGCAAATTTGCCCAAGAAATCGACTTAGCCCATTGGTTGATGATTATAACTGGCTTATTGACTGTCTACACGGATCTATTGTCTGTTGATTCTGCCTGTTGACTGCATGCATGGATCTACTGTCTGTTGAATGTATGCACAGATCTACTGTCCATCAACTATCGACACAGATTTATTATCCATGATCGTGTAAACAAATTTTACTTCCTGTTGACGGTTATGCAGAACTGCTGTGTAATTATCATGCCCTGCATATGCTATAGATATGCAAGTCCAAAGACATACAACTCATGACGACTTAGACATATAAAAATTAAGTGCAACTCACTTATTAATCTATAAACAATAATTAACACAAGTAATTTCACCAAATAAACATCACATGAAATACAAGAACACTTATCTTTTATAATTGTCCACTGACTGGTTGCAAATTTAGATGTTCCACACAACCATAGACCTCATGGCTCTAGATGTCTCACCAATGGGTCATCCCCGAGCTGGGGCTATGACTCCACCAGGGCAAAGGCTCAATGCCCAACAAGTACTAGAGCAAGACACCAACACTAGTAGCTTCCCAACCTATAGTCTTTTATCCCCCAGCCTGCACAACCAAGGTAGTGCACCCTGTTCTCTGCCTTTGTAGTCCCTGAGCCTGTGCTATGACCCTTCCAGAGCTTCCAGCATAGGTCAGCCAAGGAGTCTTAGAGTACTGTAGATTCAGGAGTTCCAGTTGTTCTCAAGAGTCTCTAGGCAATATGATACATAATATAGTAAATCTGATACGTCCATTCAATGCTCTGTTCTGATCTTTCTCCTCAGATCTTCAGCATTAAGACATGCTGTCACACAATCACACTGTTAATCAGGCTTCACACTATGCTGTCACACATTCATACTGTTAAATCTGCCTTCACACTTTGTTGTTACTCAGTATTCACACATTTGATGCCCCCTATTACACTTTCACAATAACATCCTTGATTTGTTTTACAATGTATTTATTATTTTTATTTTTCTACTGGCACCCATTGTTTTAAGTCGACCTATGATTTAGACCCATGGTATAGTGTCTAGACACATGGTATTGAGCAAAATCTCTCAGTATTCCATTTGCCAAACAAACCCGATCTCTTAGCTTCTTTTTCAACATTTTGATTCCAGCGTTCTGTTGTCTGTAAGAGCATTATATGGGAGTACAGTTAAGTTTCCATTTTTAATGAACCATTTGGCTGCAACTCATCAATATTCCCTGTTGGAAACCAGTCATCTTTGATGGCTTCTTTTGTTAGGTCATCTTTCAGTAAACACTGTTTTACTCCTGAAACAAAGCTCTCTCTGAGATGTATCTGCCAATGCATCATAACCCATTTTTAGAACTGACTCAAGGTGCAGCTGTTGGACATACAGGACCAACTGTACCTAATATTAATAAATCATATGGTAACACAACAGAACTTTGTCCACAAGTTTCTGTCAGTCCATATCCTTGTAAAAGATGACCACAAGTAGTCACTCTTAAAAATTCCTCCACAGAAAAACTTAGGGGAGCTGTTTCGTGCAAGACTGCAAGTTATCTGATGCTTCTACTATGAATTCGTTTCTGCTAACTGGGTTCTTCTTTAGTTTCTTATTCGTAAGTGCTTTTCTTGCTTTTGTTTTTGGCTGGAGTGATTTTCCTTTTGTATAGCTATTTGAAACTTGATTCTCTCCTGTCGTTTCCATTATATGCTCATTTATATAAAAGCAGGGACTTTCAGTTTTTCATCATCTTTGCTGCTTTCAGATGCAGAGTTATCCAAGCATTTTTTGTAACTGTTACGTTCCTGACCATATAATAGTTTTTAAAAGAAGCTAGGGTCGCTGTTATACTAACATACTTTCTAAAATAAGATGCTAGTGAATAAATTTCAACAACCTACTGTTTATTGAATAATGATGCCTGCATTCACAAACCAAGAATAAATCAAAGATGAAGCTGGCTGGGAAGAAAGGTCACTTTCCCTATTTGATTATTCGTCCAAAACACCTTATACAGCAGTTAGGAAACAGTAACACCGACGGCATATGAGAGAGGATGATTTAATAAATAAGCATTGTCACAAACATTGGAAACTCGAAAAAGATGTGCGTTGAGGTGTGGATGTCTAAACACAATCATATACATTGGCATGTATATGGGCTTCTCAACACACATATATGTAGAGTTCATGAATTTCTAACTTAGAGATATGAGCAGAAACATATTATCTATATTACAACAATAGGAAACTATTAATCCAGACAGTTTGAAGTTATGATCATTCAGACATTTTCAAAAAAAAAAAAAAAAACTTGAAGAATATATAGAGATGAAACTATTGAAACTACAAATAACAAGCCGAAGGGAGGAGCCCACGACGGAAACTATTGAATTTGGGAAATAGAAGGGATATGTTTAAAGCTATCTTAATAAGAGTATGAATTGATGCGAACCTTGCTTTAATTCTGCAGATCTGTCGACACTGTGTTTGAGAACACCTGAAAGGTAATATTTGAAACTAGCAGGCTTGTAATAATGTAGTGTGTTCCATATGTTTATTTAATATATTTTTATATACAAAACTAGCAGACTCCAGATCAGAAGGTTGTGTGTTCGATTTACGTCGGGTTCAGTTAAGCGCTTGCCAATCTTATAAATATAGACACATGCCGTCCCACCGTTTAACTCTACCATATATATATTTTTAACGAAATGGTATTCGGTTATTAAACCCGCGGCTGTAGAAATCTTGGTTTTAATGCGGTCTTCCATATGACACACACCCCCCCGGCGGCTGACCACGACACCTCAGCGACTGATAGCCTCGGTGCCGAGAGTTCCTTTACGCACGGGTCCCGCTATGCGGAGTGGATGAAGTCGGTTATCAGTCTTTTTTTTTTTGATTTCAACATCTGTAACCACATTGGTATCGTGTCACACTTTATACTCTTCAGTCGGTCCCCTTTTTAAATAGTCGTGATACCAAAAATAGCTGAATGGAATGACTGTTGCATTGCGTGGAACGCTATGGACTTCAAGCCGAAATCATGTTCCTGAATAATTGCACAAGGGCCGAGCTGTGGGTAACGCTAATCGACCCACAAACTGTAAAGGAGATCCGGCCTGTTCTTGATCTGGTAAGCTTTTCTGCTCTTCCTATTTTTCTGATTAATCTACGCGGATCAAACACTGGTTTTGAAAATACACGATTGAAGTAAAGCAATTCCCCAATCATCATTTCTACTATTTCATTTGAAATGGAGATAAATTGTGAAATACGCAGTCTTTAATTAAGTGGCAGAGAGCACAAAAGCTTTCTGAAGAGCTTTCTCTTCTAATAGATCAGAAGGGCAAAACAAACACGAGCTCCAATAATAACACGGACTGCTATTAAACATAAACAAATGAGCTCAACTCAGGGATTTAACATTTGAAGGTGAAACCTTGCTATTGCTGGAGTTGTTGGATTCTTGAGACTCCATGTGATGCCATGATAGGGTGTTAACCCTGGTTCTACTGGGAGGGGTGGAGGTGTTGCCCACTGTTTACCCTCCAAAACCTGGAGTCATGGGAGGACTGTGCGAGTCACGCTCCCCTAGACGTGTGATGATGACTGCCGGATGCCTACAAGCATATCAGGTCGATATAATCAACGCTGATATCCTTAAGGTCTATGAATGGATCAGTAACACTGATGCCATGTCATATTCCTGTAGAGGACGGATAGGAAGGGAATGGAAGAGGTTAGGAAGGACAGGGTGGTTAAAGAATAGTCTGCAGAGGTGGTTGAGATATGAAGTAACAAATAAATATCAAAGAAAAGAAACATGTACATACAAACGAAATTCAATCTTAAAAATACAAACCTTCCCACTTGTGCCCTACTCCCTGAAAACATAATTATCAATATAAGTATATGAAGCCCTAACTTCGGGACGAAGTTTTCTTAAGGGAGGAAGTATGTAATGGCCCATACTTGATAAACAGTATAATCATTAAAATTATATGTGGCTGATCCAATATAATAATAATATAAATTAAATTAAGGAAAAGTAATTAATTTATAAACAAACATAAAGTTATCACATCTATTTTGTAACTTATAACTAAAAGCATTTAATTAAACCAAATTAGTTAACAAACTTAATTCAAAGTGAGCTTCCATAAAGTCATCTCCTCTACGTAAGTAGATAAAGACTCACCAAAGATATTTAATACACTTAATCGCAAAGCTTATCTCAAACATTAATTACACCCTTAAAAGAAGATAAGGTCGCCTTAAATGGTGGCAGACCCTCATAAATGTGCAAAAGATCTTCGGGAGTGAAAGGCGGTGGGGAGATGGTTATAAGGGGAAGGATGTGAAGGAGAAGGGGGGAGGAGAAGAAAATTTCTACATTCTGGCTAACAAAGGAGTGAAGATTACGCAGAGTTCTAAAGGGAGAGTTTCACCGTTCTGGGATTTTGGGCACGGGGGCAGAAGATCACTCTTCTGGGTCTAGGATTGCTCCTAGATCGGCTGGGAGGATTATTGTTTTGGGTAATCTGCTCTGCGAGGCAATCACTGGTACACAATCTGCAATGTAAACACTTGTACACATATTACAGCATATGCACCTATATTGATCATAACCAATTGTTACCCATATAACAACCTTTACATATTCACAATATTTTGATATCTATGATATTAATCCAAAATCTTATAAAGGAAAATTTGTTTACCTAGGTATCAATATGTCCCATAAAATTTCTCATTTCCGACATCAAGTTTCGTTTAGTTCACACATGTTCTATTTATGATGCATTGCTTTACCCCTCTGTCAATTTATATATCGATATATTTCATTTTTCATATTCTTGCAAATGTTAATTTAAATGACATATTACATATCGGTGTCCATGCACCAGTGAATCTTAAACAAACAAGCATATATTTTGTATCAAAGTAGAGTGAAGTAGCATTCTAGACTTATGGGTATCCATGTACCAAATAAGGTAAAAAACGCATCTTTATATAGTGTTTCAAAATGTCAAGTATCAAAATAGAGCAGCTATATACATAAAAGTTTTCGACTCTCAAAATTTAGCATAAGTTGGGGTAATTCGGCAAAAAGTCTCGAGCATCCTCCCAAGTTGCCGATCCAGGGCTATACTTGTCCCATCGGACTTTCACTTGGTCTATCCGGCGGTTCTCGAGTCGTCGAACCCTACGTTCCAGAATACGTAATGGTTCGACCGTTAGATTCCCTCGTCCGATACCTGCAGCTTCCTTCCATTGAAGGTCATGAGATTTATCGCCAATATAATGTCGTAAAGGCGGATACATGAAATACATTATGAATTTTGTGCGAGGTGGGGTGGCGATTGCAAGACGATAAGCGACCGGTCCAACTTTTTTCCCGGGACTTCAAACGGTCCAATAAACCGGGGGATAACTTTGTCCCCTTCCCAAACCGAATGGTACTCTTATTTGGTCCGATGCGAATGAAAACACGATCTCCTACCACATAACTCCTATCTGTCCCGTGGGTGTCCGCATAACTTTTCCGTCTATCCCGAGCCTCTTTTAACCGTTGTCTAATCGCTTTACCCGATCCTCCATCTCTTGGATCAAGTCTGGTCCGACGATTAGTCGATCTTCTAACCTCGTCCCAACTTAACTGCGTTACGCAAGGTCTTCCGTATAATGCTTCAAATGGCGGCATCCCGATCGAACTATGGTAGCTATTGTTGTAAGCAAATTCCACCAAGGGTAAGTACTTTTCCCAACGTGATTGTTGGTCCATAACATACATCCTTAGCATATCCTCGAGCACTTGATTTACCCTTTACGTCCGTCCATCGGTCTCGTGGGTGATAGGCGGTACTCAAATTTAACTCGGGTTCCCAAGGCCGATCGCATACAGTTCCGAACCTTGAGGTGAACCGAGGGTCTCTGTCGGATATAATTTTCTTAGGTACTCCATGAAATCTCGATGATTTCATTTATGAATACCCTAGCTACATCGCTACATCATCGCATCTCTATCGGGATAAAATGGGCGCTCTTTGTTAATCGATCCACCACGACCAGGATGGCATTATGCTTTTGTTGCGTAAGAGGCGACAACGATAAAATCCATAGAAATTATCTCCCATTTGGTCATAGGGATGTCATGAGATTGTAAGAGACCCGTCGGGTGACGATGATCGCCCTTTACTACGTTGACACTCAAGGCATCTAGAAACAAATTGGACAATGTCATTTTTCATGCCCCGACTGCGAAGAAAAAGTCTCTTGGGTGTCGCAGTACATCTTCTTTTACCCCGGGATGTGCACAATACATCGCTCGGGTGTGCTTCCTTCAAGATGGTGTTTCGGAGATCTCCACCGTCCGGTATATACATCCTTCCGTGAAATCGTAGAATTCCGTCCTCTTCTAAATCATAACCGTCGAACTTAGGTTCCGTCGAACGGTTACTTTCAAGTCCCGACCTCACTTTTAAGTACCAACTATCCCTTACAAGTCGTTCAAGCACTTGATTTCTCAAGTTCACCTTGATAGGTACGAGGAGAATATTCGGGGTCTTCTACTTAAGGCATCGCTACTACATTCTCCTTCCCTTTGATATATGAAATGGCAAAATCATATTCGCTTAGGAGTTCACTCCATCGTCTTTGTCTTGCATTCAAATCTCTCTGGGTGAATAAATACCGCAAACTCGGTGGTCACTTTTAAGCACAAAGTTTCTCCCTACCAAGTAATGTCTCCACATCTTTAAAGCTAAGACCACCGCGGCTAACTCCAAATCATGCGTAGCATAAAGTTCTTCATGAGTTTTTAATTTTCTCGAAGCATATGCTATTACGCCTCCTTCTTGCATTAAACCGCACCTAACCCTTGCTTAGATGCGTCGGTACACACAGATGAAATCTTTATCCATATCCGGTACTCGTAAAATCGGTGCACTAGTCAATAATCGTTTAAGTTCGAAAAAAGCTTTATCACACTCCTCAGTCCATTCATACTTAACACCCTTGCGTTGAAGGTTGGTGATTGGCTTTGCAATTTTGGAGAATCCCTCCACAAACCTTCGGTAGTAACTTTCGCTAAACCCATAAAACTACGCACTTCATGTGCATTTTTAGGTATCAGCCACTCCCCGATTGTATTTACCTTTTCCCGGATCTCAGAGATTCCTTCGCTCTGAAATGATATGACCCAAGTAATGGATTTCTTTACTGAAGAAAGCGCATTTGGACAATTTTCCATATAACTTGTGCTCTCGAGACAAGATAACACTATCTCGAAGGTGCTCTTCATGCTCCTTTTCATTTTTTAGAGTAAATGAGGATATCGTCCCAGGGAAAACTTGTACAAATTTGTCAAGATATTTACGGAGAACGCTATTCATAAGGTTCATGAAGACTCGCAGTGCATTGGGTCAACCCAAATGGCACCAATGAATTCATAATGCCCGAAACGAGTTCGGAATGCGGTTTTAGAAACATCATTCTCAGCTATCCCCGAGTTGATGATACCTCTGATCGCAGATCGATCTTTGAAAATACTTTGTAGCACCTTTCATTTGATCAAAAAGGTCGTCAATGCGAGGCATCGGATACCTATTCTTTACCGTGGCCCGGTTCAAATCTCGATAGTCCACACACGATCGTAATGAACCATCTTTCTTTTTGACGAAGATTATCGGAGCATCTCACTGATGACACACTCGGGTCGAATGTGTCCTATATCTAACAGTTCTTTTAGGCCGTATTTGTAGCTCTTGAAGTTCCGGGGCAAAGTCATTCGGTAAGGAGCTTTAGAAATAGGTTCCGTGCCCGTTTTAATTCAATGGTGAGGTCTAGCTCTCTCCGAGGAGGTAGCCCAGGTAGTTCCTTTGGAAAAAACATCCGAAACTCTGCTAGAATCGGATATTGATCTAAGGAAGGCCCTTTTTCTTTGCTCACCATTTGAATGGCATATACTTGACAACCCTTCCTCAAGCACCGCTTCATCTCGCATGGCCGAGATGAAATGCGAGGATACCTTTCTCTTAATACCTTGAATTTGGATTGTTTCACCCATATCATTTATGCAAAGTATTGTTTTCCGAACAATCTACCCATGCTCGATGAGATTCTAACCAATCCATTCCTATCACCGATGTCGTAAGTACCTAGGGCCGTGACATAAACTTTTAGTTTGGTCACACGTGACCCCTAGATCAACTTGGCAATCTTCCACACATAATTCTACCGATTGAAGGTCTCCCGAAGCCATTTCTACTCTGTCTAAAATCGTCTTGTTTGCAGTCTGCCAACCCACATTTGTTTAATGCAAAAAGATGAAATAAAACTATCGGTAGCTCTAAAGTGTCAAATAAGATTTTGAGTTTTATTCCATTGATTGTACTCGAAGATTCCACTACCGTTGATTGATGTGCTCGCTTGGTTGTTGTTGACAACAAAGATGGATCCCTGTGATTGCTTTGAGCATCCGATGACGGTTCCTTCCCCGTCCGTCGCGAGTTCTTCCGGTTCCTTTCGCTTGACGCGAGTTCTCCCGGGCAATCCCCGTCGAAAATGTGGTCCTCCACATCCCCAACATCCACTCGGGTTAGTCCTCTTTCGGTTGATTGAGAAACCCCCCGACCAAGAACTCTGTCCCCCGGGTGTCGCTTCCTCTCCCATTTCTTCCCCGATTACTGTTCCTCGAGACCTCCACGCACTATTGTTGGAAGACCCAGCAGGCTATTGCGTTTATGGTCCTGGGAGCCGCCGCCCCGCTCCTCTTGGGGTGAATACGGCTTACCATAAGGAGGTGGTCTCGAGTTATTTCCTCAAGAAATTTTCGGGGAGTCTTTCTCGTAAATGCCTCACGGTATTGATTCAACTGGCCCCGAAATCCCTTTTTATCCCTAGATGTTCCTCTCGCATAACGAGCACATTCCACGCTTACGCTACGGTCGGTGGCTTCCACATTCTTACCATGGCTCGATCCGAGGGTTTAACCCAAATATGAAACGCTCGGCTTGGCGTTCATCCGTGTCTAGATAAGGGACATACTTCACAAGTTCCATGAACTTTGTCTCAGTATTCTTCCACGGTTTTACTCCCTTGGGTTAAAGTATGGAAGGCTCCCAGCTGCCGCTCTTGAAAGAAAGGCGGCGAGTATTTCGTACGGAATCGGTCCATAAACAATTCCCAAGAACGGTATCCGATGTCGGATGTAGCCGTTTTTCCATATTCCCCCCACCAAATCGAGCATTCCCTCCGAGTTGGAATACAGCCGATCTTCGTTTTAGAAGTTGAAGAATATTCTCTTAATGCAAAGCATCGGATCATCCCTTCCAACCATGCTTCGGCATGCTCTCCACCTCGTCCTCCGCAGAATTCCGGGAGTTTAATCTTTTGCGAGTTCCCGTGAGATATCTTCCCCTAAGGGGTTTGTCATCGAAATCCCTCGTCCTTTCCGAGTGTCTTTCCTCCGACCGACGTCGCTCCTCCTTGTCCCCGGTCGATCGCGACCCTTTCAAGGTTTCCATAATGGCCTCCAATGAGCTCATCACGGTAGTGAGATCGAGCGAGCAACAAGAGCCGACGGTGATCTTGAAGGAGGTGAGGGCGATGGTGAAGGCGGAGGTGAGCAGCGCCGCATTTTGCCGGCGCTGCGCTGCCGCCTTTGGTACGTGTTTAACATGGTAATTTTCTCGAAATGCATAATAAATTCATGAGGAGTGGATAAATTTTTAGATCGACAAAATATAATTTTCGCAAGATTAAAGCCGGCATACGGGTATAGTTCTTTTGCTATTTTACCCGCAGGCGTGTCTTATCGAGTACCGAGGTCAAGGAGGGTGGCAACGCGACCTCCTTGTCCTATGCAGGGTAATGTATGCTTACTAAATCTAGCGTGAAATGCAAGGTTTAAGATCTATTTAATCCCGACTCAACATGAATCATCTAGTTAGGTATATATATATATATATATATATATATTTTTTTTTTTTTTTTTTTTTTTTTTTATAACTATTTTCGTAATTTAACTATAGGTTTTGAGGCATCACAATGCACATGTGATCAGCGCGCACGATGCTATCAATCGCTCTTTGTCTTGATGATATGTTGAACGTATCCACCATTTACCATGTATAACCCTATTATATAGATCCCGATTTTGAACATAGTTATACTTGATTTACATATCACATTTTATATAAATCCTTTTTAAATTTCATTTAAAATGTATTTTAATAGATAAAAAACATATACTATATAACTTTAAATTTCAAAAAATGCTTTAATCGATATTTACATACACTATATGCTTTACCAAAACCCATTTTTTAAATTTCATTTAAAATGTATTTAATAGATATAAAACATATAACTTTAAATTTTAATTTAAAAATGCTTTGATATATTTATATACACTATACGATTTAAAACGAACTAAACGACAAATGACAATTTCTATTTGTACTAAACGACAAAACGACAATTTCGATTTTTGAACTTATATATACCATATACCATACAAAATGATAAATTCGATGTTGAACTAAACGACAAATTCTATTTGGACTTATACATACCATATAAATCAAACGGAGCCCAAAAAAAAATTTGACGCGTGGGTTTCTATAACTCGACCGATTTAGAGCTTTTTACCTCGCGTTATGCGGCTAGGATATGCATATCCACGTACCGCTGTGTCGTTTTGCCGCCCGCCACTCGAGAAACCCATGCGAGACTCCACTACCGTTGAGATTCGGAGAATACGTGGAATATATGCTAGGTGCTTCGTCAACAAAACAGACCGCCCCGTGACGTCTTTTTAGACAACAAGCAACAGAGCATGGTATGCCCCTCGTCGGCTTTGCCTCGCCTACAAAATTTTTCTTTTGACAGCGAGTGGTTTTTACAACGCAGCCTATAAATTACGCCGCAAGCGGATAATATACCTCAGGGGAGCTCGGATGGATTTCCCCCTCCAAGAAGTGCTCGATAATATTTCAAAATCAATTCGTGGAATTGTCTTCTGAATGAAAAGACAGTAGATCAATGAAGGAAATTGTCAAAGCATCGTCGATTAAATGAATCTTTTTGAAGCCTGTGCAAGGTGAGGTTAGGGACTCAAAGATATCTTTGACAGATCGTGCATCAAGCTATTTAAAGAACTGGACATGGCATTGAGTAATGCTATGGAACTAATAGAGAGGTGTGGTGCAAAAGGCAAACGAAGATGTACTGTAGTGCTACGCGGGACAGCGATGATATGTCCAAATTCAAAACATTTCTTCGGAGATCCGCCGTGTGTTAAATGAATTGCCTTACTACTCTTCACATATTCCACTCGGACATGGATTCGGAGTTGAGGCTGCGGGGAATTGACGGTCGAAAGCCGACTCGGGTCCTATGCGTACGTAAACACATGTCTGGAGGCACTATGAAATGTTTAAGTTTTAGGCTACTGACTCGCCTGCAAGAGATATTTGCAGTTATTACATGTTGCATCGCCTGAACCGATGGAGTCAAAAATTATTCGAGTCAGTTAAGGAGGGTAAATAAAATGCATTTAGTTTTTATATTAATATGCGCAAATATATTTCTATTTAATTTTATTGATTCAACAAACATCGCTTACAAGATTGAAAACCTTTCTAGTTCTGAAAATAAACATTTTTCGGAGAATGTGGAATAGGCACCGACCTTGTTTTCTTTCCAACTTTAATAAGAAATAACACAAGCGAGTTGTCTGATCTAGATTCAAAATTCTTCTTCCTACGAACAAAGGTCTAGAATAAAGATTTTCAATCAATTTAAGAAAATGTGATTTCCATATGAAATGTGAGGGATTCTTCCCGAGTTAGCATGCTTCTTGATGGTTATTTCAAGTTTCAATCATGTAGACCTATCTTGTTTGCGGTGGCCTAAAGAATCATTTATTCGGTTCATGTTTAAGATTTTGAGTTTAGCACATATCTGCCAGACTCTTTTTCGAAGTGTTAAAACAACCTTGTTTTGGAATCTTTTACACGAGTCCGGAGTAGCAACAATAGGTTTCATGGAGTTAACATTGTTATTTGTATATGCGGGGAATGTATATGCAGGAACTAGCAAAGCCGACTTTGTCCTAGTTCAACTTGCACTCACAAAATATTGGAAATTAAAATAAGTTTAAATATGAGTGTTTCATTCTCGTGTTTTTATGCATATATATATCTCTGTTAGTCTATTCTTTTGGTGGGGCCATGAGTTAAACTCTTCACGCCATGAAAAACTTTGGGAGTAACTTGCAGATCAGAGTTTGAGCCACACGTTCTTTCTAGTTTTACTTGCTACTGGCAAGTTTGATCGCTAGCAGACGAGTCAAATCTGGATCTCGTATTATAGTGTGTTGGTTTTGGCAAATGTGAACTGAGATTGACTCGCAAGTAAAGAGTCAAACTCAAAGACAATTGAACAACCTTGAGTTTCAATCGAATTTGCGCATTGTTTGAGTAATGTCTTTAGACATGACCGAATATTGGAGTTGAAAAAAAAATTATCCGTTTTGAGTTGTAGTATCATGGAGGGACAAATTTTGCAAATGCAGTACCGGAGGGCCATTCATCACAACAAGCTATGACTATGATGCACCTATAGATGAATTTGGTACATTACTTTGTACATCACACTTTCTTTTTCATTCTTGATGTATCTTTATTTACAACATTTGTAAGAAATGGAAATAATAATAGAGGCAATAAAATGGGATGGGTTATATATATATATATATATATATATATATATATATATACACTTGTACTGATATAGTTTCCCGCAATAACAAGTTGGATGCACATTTGCATATGCGGGTGAAAGTGAAAAAAGAGAAAATTGTGTCACAAAGGAATCACGTCTATTCTACATGATCAACTTTCGGATCCGTGGAAAATTGTGACAACAGATCTCTAGATGCGACCCCCTCGTCAATACCGAGGTCATCACGGATAAATATATTTTCCACGTTTGCCGCATAAAAGGACATTTTCAATGCCAGTTTCACCTATTTATTATCCCCAACTCACGAGTCAACTAATGGCATGCCCTGCATCTCGACAATCTTCTCCCTTGTAAGTTTGTAATCCCTTGTATGCCAACTATACTCTCTAAGATTACAGTGTAGCAACCTCACAATTAAGTTTTCAATTTTCAATGAGCCTATAAGGTCGCAAGAGGGTTTGAATCACCCCTCGATACCAAATGTAAGGTCCCGGACACAATCAGATCGAGAATAATGCGGTTAAAGACGGAGGGAAGAGACGAGGTTTTTCGGTCTAACTCCGGATAGCGGCACATTTCTAAGTCAATCTATACTACAGTTGTTGAGCTTTTGGCCCTTTATAATTTTGACCGAAAATATTCTTTTTGTGTTAATGAGCATGAATCTACCCTCTTGGAGATATATAAAAACGTACATGCACTGCATTTAAGGTTCCACACATAGCTTTAATTTAATTACGTAGAAGGGTATTCGCAGCGTCTTTCGTATTGTAATAAACATTTGCAGTAAATTTAAATGGAAACAAAGCTGTACTTAAAAGAATTACCTGGATCGCTGGTGATGATGATTGATAGGGTACGTGATGATACATACATGATATAGAGATCAGAACAAAATCACATAACCAAGGAGGCTCTCAATGGCCTCTACAACAAAACATCACTAGTCACTATTGCTAGACAAGGCAAGATCATCTGGCTCAGACTCTAAATCATAGGGGAAACCCATGTCTCCTCCTCCTCATTAAGATCTTCAACTAGAACAATAGAAGTAGTAGCACTAGCACGCCGAACTCGAGATAGACGAGCTATGCACTTGCATCGTGGTTGACTAGAGGCAGTGCTGTGGCTGCAGAAACGGAGGACTTGGGGGCTAGGCCTGGTACTAGTGGATTTGCATTTAGTTGAGCATCTACCGTAAATCGAAGTCAACATCAATATCCTCGTTAGATCCAAACTTTGTTGGATGACTCTCCACTACCCAATCTAATGTTGGATCAATATCATCCAACATAATGGGATCCGAATCAAGTCTTTTGTTCAAGCAATTGGTTGCGTCTTAGTCGGAGGTTGTATTGGACATAGATTAGATCATTTAATCATTTTTGCTCCAAACAGTTTCTCTTCTTCGTGTGAATCCTCTCAAAGACATACCAATTGCGCTCACACCTAGAAGCACTGCAAGTTTGACTCAAAATGCGGATTGCAAACTTCTGCAATTGAGGACAATGGCTACCAAATTCCTCCCACCATTGTGCTGCAAAAAACATAGTTGTGTAATGAGTTTCAATTAGCTCAACAAATTATATCCAACTTTCAAATTATAAAAAATTTAACAAAATAATAAAATATGAATTTGAAAATTGAAATTCTTTGTTTACTTGGCTCATCTGATTACCTTGCAATCCTTGCTAGGTTCTTGCCAAAGGTACCTCTGGCTTTGCTAAAGCAAGTGATTTGTCGGCTTATCTCTAGCTGGTCACTCTCCTTGGGGATCATGTGATCTGTTGTAACATTGTTTGGTTTTGATACATTAGCATATTAGTTTAAAAATAAATTTAAAATGTTAAGTTAGGATATGGATGAAAAAATGAAAATCATGTATTCAATACATCCATGTCAAATAAAATGTTAGAGTTAGTTGCCCTAAAAAACAAAGGCAAAGAAAATAAAATGTTAGGGAAGCAAATATATATATATATATATATATATATATATATATATATATATATATATATATATATATATATATGCTTTAGTCTTGAAAAATAAATTTCATGTTGTACTGTTTAAATGCGCCATTTTCCAAAGTTTAAATTTTCATTGATTATTTGACAAAAAAATATTATATGGCGCATTATTCCTTTAAACCTAAGTCGCAAAACGACAAAAGGTCTTATTGCACTCAATAAATGAACTACAGTTTCCAATGATAGATCTTTCTCCCGCTTGAGATCAATGGCGGAGGTTGACTTCACATAACCCCCGACCGTTTCTCGTTAGCATGAAGGAGTCCGAAAAGCGGTTTCAATGGCCGTCTTCGCTTCATACGTGTCACCATAAACGCCGGTACCTTCGAAATCAGCGAGTAAATTTTTGCAACGATACTCTTTTCCCGTGCCTTAACCGTTGTCCACTCCGCTCAATTAAATCCCGCCATGTCATATGACCATTATACACCTCACGATCGCTCCCTAGCTCGTTTGTACCGCTCCACTTGTTCATTAAAGTCCGCTCCCAAGCCATTAAACCACTACGGTCATAATCCAACAATTAGCACATTCATAACCTATAAAACACATTGCAACCTTTGCCTTTTACCGCGTTTACCTCATTTTCGCTGTTGATTACAGTCACTATCTTCGTACACTCTTCCCTCGTCACAGATAATTTCACGTCACCACTTTTTCTGCATTTCCCAACCATCATATTCTTACCATTCATATTTTCTCTCGTTTAAAATGGCCCTTGAAAGAAAAATCCAAGAAGCGGAGTTACTAAAGAGGCAAAATTTTAGAAACAAGCTTGCAGAAGAGACAAAGTCCACCAACCAAGTTGCAGAGGGAAAGCTCGCTCCCACATCTCGACTCAACCTAGACTTAATTCCTCTAGCAGTGCCTTCTTCAAGATTGCGGACGCCTGCCAGTGAATTCAATTTTTATGAATTACACTTTGGCTCAAATAGAAGCACATTGATAAACAAGACGTCATTAGGTTTTGGGAATCATTGTTACCCCTTTTTTCTTTTCCACAAACCCATCCGTTTCCCCGACCTCATCTCATGGTGCCAAACCCACATGATCCTCGTAAAGAGAGCAGCGGTGGCTCGGAAATGGAAACATTCTAATCGCCATCTCTCACGAAACCATTAATCAAATGCTTTCTTATCCCTCAATCCGATTCTTTGACTCATTTTTCACCGACTACACTTATGGATCTCTACCATACGCTAACTTTCCCATAGAGAGCCCATATTTTTGAAATCTTCTTACTTGAGGATGTTGAATTGCCTAAAACGAATCCACCATATTGATCCTCCATCTCTCTACCCGATGCTTCTAAACACTATATTTCCCTTCTCTCTTACCTGTTAGTGATACTCGGATGACCAGATAGTCGATGAACCTATTATGGGGGTTCCTTTCTATTAGCAAGGATCAACAACCATTGTTCATGTATAATTATAACCAATTTTTGGCTGAAAATATACATGAAGAATTCATGAATTTCACAACTCAGAGTGTGTTTAGTTACACTGCAGTAATTATACACATGTTTCTTTTTCAACGGAGATCTTCCGCCTATCCAGCGCAACAAAAAGGACGAACAAGGAGTGAATCAATCGGTGATTCATTGGATCGAACTAGTCAAAGACTACATCAACAAAAACAACATTTTCTCATAGTTTATAGATTCTTTCATACACAGACAAAAGCAGTACCGCTTACTAGTCGATAGAACCAAGAATTGGAGAAGAAATCAAGAGGGATTTTACATTTGATTGAGCAGGCTGAAAAACAGAGATTGGTATTTATGCCAAAATTATACAGAAATTAGAGTATATGGATGTGAATTCCCACCATACAAACTCCCCAAATATGTTCCTATGAGAATCTTTTCTCTAGAGTACATTCGATAGACAATAAATATGATGATCTGCACTTTGTGTCGTGGAAAAGAGAAAGCACAATTCAAGCTCAAAGCAAGTATTGGATCTTTCATTTGTAACACTGACATCAAATCGGTGTTGAAAGCTGATATACTTGTTGAAAAAAATGGGTTTCCAACCAAGTTTCACCCGGTCTTATGACCCACATGGTATCATTTCTTCTCTCGAGAGGCTGAACTAAAAACAACTTCATATAATCATACCTCCGTACCGAAATAGAAAATTTTATGAATCAAGATAAATGGGTGGAGGGAACACTTCAAGAAGCGAGATGAACAGAGTTTTTTCAACTTCTACGTGCAGGACTCCCAGCCTCCGAGAGCAAGCAACAAAAAAGGGCGAGAGAAGAACCTCCACTCTGCTAAAGAGATCATGAAGGAATTCACTTTGCAATAGAAGAAACCAAAGATTGGCTCAGCGTACTTAGAGAAGGAGGACAACCGGAGGTGATTGATCTTGGAGAGACTCAAGTTTCTATATCAGCAAATGTTTCAGTAACTCCTCCATCATCATCACCTGTTGGAGAACGTCTGGAAATCATCCAACACTCAGAAGTCAGTTCTTCTTGTTAGCCACCTATAAAATTTTGTCATATCAAGTGGTGGCTAAATCATTTTGGACAACTTTCAAGAAACAATTTTATTGACAAAATTGTTGGTGCTTAAAATTTTTTGAAGATTTTCTATCCTTTGGTTAATCGTCACTGCTGTTCCTCTTTTAAACTCAGAAATTCTGTTGTTTTTCCATGAAGAAAAGACTGCTATAAAATCCCATTTTCCCCTCCTCCACTCAAAACTAACCTTCATTTTTACCCCTTTATTCCCCATGGAATTCCTCTATTTTTTATGATTTTCCTTCTTCCCTTCATGAAAATCCCTTTTACAATGTCTAAAACTCATTTTTAGACTTTACTGAAACCCCCAAATCCATCAAAACCTATGAAAAATTTCATAAAAAATAAGTTTTTTGAGTTGCAGGCTTAAGCCCCTTTGGGCTAAACCTAAACCACTTCCCCACCATATGCCTTGGTGCTGGAACCAAGCGCTAGACCCTTTTGGCGCTTATCGCATCGGAAAAATTGGAGCGCACAAGTCCATTTCTTATGGTAAGACCTTCGATTGCGATTAACCCTTCGATTATAAAACCCAAGTCTTTACCGCTTCATATAACCCAGAGGGCCCGCAATCGGGCGCTAAAGCATTGTATAAACTCATCTCCGATGAAAATTTCCTTTGTAAATCCAAAAACCCACTTTTTCTAAGTTTTTGTCTAAACCCGCCAGAGTTATGTTTTTTAATGTAAAATGGGTAGATTGAAAGACCAAGCCCGACCTTCCGATGCGATTGGCCCTTATACATACAAGCCCTGAGCCTATCGCATTCCATATAGACCAACGGCCCCGCAGACGGGTGCCAAGCCTTTTCATATGTATAATCCGCCCCGAGCCATTAAAACCTTAGTGTTTCGATAATTTTTTGGTTTTCATAAAATTTTAAAGGGTTTCTGCCAGTGCATGTTTTGAAAACATATCCGCCGTTGATCTTGAGCCGATCAAACGGCCCACACGATATCGCATCGCAAGTTTTTGATCGGGTGCATTTGTTCCCCCCTTCAGATTGACTACCTCCGATCAATCATGAGCCGTTGATCTCCTCCCCGCCTTCCCCGATCCGACGGCCCTCATTTGCTTCGATCATTAACCTTTCTTCCGCCTTTGAACCCCTTCGATTCACTCCCCACCGTCGATCTGATCCCATAGATCGACAGCCAACGCTCAATCGCATCGGCACCATACAAGTTCTTCCCCCCGTCGATCGCATAGCTCCGATTGCATCTGGGCTGTCCACGTGTCCAGATCGCATCTCCCGACTTTCGTTTAAAATCATATACCTGCTTCATAATGTTTTTTAGCAGGATCTCCCGCGTTGATCTCGAAGATCAACGACCTTCATTAACCCTTTCTCCGCTTTGTTATTATTTCGTTCAAAGCCCCCGGTTTCAATCCTAGCCATTGATTTGTTTCATCCAACGGCTCGTATTAACCTCGGCAGGCTGCCTCCCGTGGGTCCCGCTCCCTGATCTAATCTCCGCCATCTATCACCGGATCCAACGACCCGATTGAAACCACCACCCTCATTCCGCACGCATCTATCCAATATCGCGTCACTTCCACGCAGTTGGATACGAGGCCCTGGATCACGGCCACGACATCCATATCGCGTAACTTTCAGCGACGGGAGGTTAATTTTCAAAAATCACGCGATATAAGTTGTTTTCTCGATGCCACGTGTTGGGCGACACATATCGCGTTCGAAAGGCAATATTGCCTACAGCCTTTTTCTCACGCAGCATAATTTTGTTTGCCTCCCCGAAACCACCTTTCCCATTTCTATTATGATTTATCGTGCGCACCTTCTGCCGTTGATCTCTGCAGGTCAACAACTCAGATCTAATCTGGCCTTTCACCATCGCCCTCCGACTCTACCAAAGGTTTTCAATGCACGATCTCCGTCGTTGATCTCATGGGCCAATCTCATCCGACGGCCCACGATCATCCTGAAACCCCAAGTTCATTTCCTTTGCTTTTTCCTCCGCCAAAGGATGTTTAACCTTATTTCTTTGCATTTTCTTCTATTTTCACATAAAGCGGCTCCTCTTCGTTATAATAACCCAATCGCTCCTGACCGTCGATCTTCGCAAGATCGACGGATCTGACTTAATTCCCACCACCGGATTTGACTTAATTCCCACCACCGCTTCTTCCAAATCACTTTTTTTTCACCACGCGCAAATCTCCACCGTTGGATGCTGTCATCCAACGGCCACGCTCCAAGCCAAAGCCTCCTAAGCAGTTTTTTACCAAATATGCAGGATTTCTTAATTGTTTTTGTAGACATGCGCGGATTTAAAAGTGGTTTTTCAAGTCGTTTTAAAAAGAAAATAAAAGCCGAGGATGACGATCCTCTAGACTTTCATTCATCAAAAAGGAAAGCCATATACAGGGTTCAATTTCACATTTCATTGATGACTCATGGGCATTGATGCCATATGGACCTTGTACATACTTGCACATCAACAAGACACAGAGAAATTAAATTAAACAAAGAGTATTAGTGTTGAAGACCGACACTGCCACATAAGGGGCAAATTGATTCCTCTCAACTACCGCAGTTGCCACCCTCGTGGCCTCAAAGCATTTAGCTTGAAGGCCGAGGCTAGTGGCCGGAACGGAGAGTGTTTGCCCAATACGGCTAAATAGTTATTTTCGAATCAAAGAAGCTAATATAAACTATCGCAGTAGCTATTGCAAAAGATGACACGGTAGCCTTAAAGTCAACATAAGCTTCTAGCAAGCTTAAATTACTTAATGCAAACCAATTAATACGAAGGGACATCTCTGTAAACTCCTCTTGAGCCCTCGAAGGCCGAGAAGCATTAAGCGTATCAATCGAACTCGAGAAGATCTTTTCTCTCTTCTTCGACCTCCTCCTCATTCCTCTATAAAAACTCGTTGAGGAATCCATTGTAAACGCAGTTGGTTGGTTGTTGATCACTAGTTTGTAACACACCGAAACTCTCCGAAATAACACATAGTCACGTTGAAGTTGAAGGAAAGAGATTGAGAGTCTTGGAAGCCACGATGACGTTGTTGCATGCTTGTTCTTGAGAAGGCTCTATCATTGGATCCATGAGCTTGGTCGTTGGTGAAAGTATTCGAGTCGTTTAATGTTTTCTGTTTTCATTTTTGTTCCATACTTACTAGCGATTAGGATGAAAAGTTTTAGGCTAAGAAATGACTCTTGGAGAGACACCTTAGACTTGCTTATCCTTCACCGTTTTATGTTTATTTTTGGCTGAAGTATTTTAGAGTCTTTAATCTCTCTCTTTAGTCTTCATGCTTGTTTATTTCCTTAATAGTTCGACAGTTGGTTTTAGCATGATTTATGGTTCTCCCTGCTTGTGCACTGCCACTTAAAAACTCGTTATTGAAGTCTCCCTTTGAAGTTTCTTTGTTTACGGTGAGCCATGGGAGGTCTCCTGATTGCCGATCATACCCCTTGCCCTAGCTGGAAACAGGCTTGGCTTAAAGGTCTTTATAAAGTTGTGATCATAGATGTATTTAGGTGTTCCCTCTTCTAATGATCGTAATTATCGCTCAGATCTATGTTTTCTTTGAAAAGTCATTTTGAAATAAAATCTTTGAGGAAATAGGGTGTTCCCCGAATCTTAGATTTCATTTTTGAAAAGTTGTTTTGAAGTCATTATTTGCTTTCAAAGTGTGATTTGTAGAATTCATGGTTAGCCATCTGTCTATCAAATAGCCCTTTATTGTTCAAGTTGTGCTTTCAAATTCCCCTTTGTTGAGAATTAAATTTATCTTTTCCAAATCATTGATGTCCATCTCATTCCAAAACCAAAGGATCCGACGTGGCTAAGTTAGATTTGCTTTGATATCCCATATCCATTGATAAGTTTGTCATGACCTCTTCTTGACTCCACTGCTTAATAGAAACCGACATTTCCCCTTTCTATCTATCTTTCCTAGACCTTTTGTGTTCTCGCTCGTATCAATTCCAACCAAACAAACATCACAAACACTTGCACTTAATAACTAGTCTAAAACCTGATATTCAAAGCACACAAGACAAACCTTTGCAAAAACAAAATAATTTGAGAGATCCACTCTCCGAGAGTAGGAGGACTAGATCCCGTAACTCTAAAGATTAGCTCCCGATGTTGCCTATGTCTTTTGATTTGCCAAACTATCAAAACACGAGGACACCAACATAATGGCGATCATGGTGGGACCCTGCGAGAACACGAGGCTAGAAAACACTTCTTTAAAACTCTTTGAGGCATAACTTGATAAAGAACACAGCCATGGACTTATCCCACTGCTCACACCAACATAATGGCGATCACGGTGGGACACTGAGTAAAATCCTTAAAACAAAACACTCCCTGTCCAAGTATAACATAAGTAGCCTTCTTCAAGCACTACCTAACAAAAATGGTAATCATGATAGGATTTAATTGAATCAATGACTATTAAAATTGGACAACTAGGTCCAAACTCCATGTTGTGATGCTCAGATTAAGATGCTAATATTTTTGTTGGATTCTTCTTTCGGAGAGGTGTAAAATCCATATAAAATATATCTTAATCCGATGAGCAGAACATTTATTTTGGAATTTATTATTTATAATAAATTATATGTGCGATGTCGGCCTACCAAGGTTTGCGTTACACCCTCAGGCAGGAGGTGTCACACACCTCAATGGATGGATATAAATACAGCGAAAGTTGGAGAGCATTTCAAAACAACTCAACACATATCTTCTTCTCTCATCCGATTTAGTATGAGCTCCTTGGAGTGACAATTTCAGCTCACACGTGGGAAGAAGGGTCAAATCCACGTACTCGCCGAGAAGAAGGACGAAAATTTGCAAGTGCCTAGTGGTTTTCAAGGAAGTTTTGACCAGCAAGTTGACTTTGGTCAACGCATGGTTCGAAAGGGCTAAAATTTGTTGGAGAAATTCGATTTTGGGAGGCCGTACACATTGGCACGCCAAATCGAGGCTGCAAAGGTTGGCCAGGAACTTTGTTGCTGCATTGACTTCTGGCTTCTGCCGCCATGCGTTGACCTTTTTCGGGACGGCAGTTGACTTTTCCGGAGTTGACTTGGGTTGACTTGGTAGCTGATTTTGAGGATTGTTGTGACACATTCCGGGTTGGCTCGATCAAGGAGACTTCTGTCAGGTTGAAGCATCCCGTTGACCGCCGTAATGCACCATCACATTTTTCTCGTTTCTCGTTTGTCTTCTATGAGATCCTAATCGATATGTTCTATCGGCATTTTACTTAACCATTTGTGTGATTTACGTAATAAAAGTAAAGTTGCATCAAGCATAGAACATCTACAAAAATTTACGTGGTATCGCAGCGAAGGTGAAGACAAGCCCTATCTTTAAGCAATCACCATCCGCAGGAAAATGGGTTCCACGAGTTATGAGTTCAAGAGAGGAGAATGACAAGGCCGGGCCCGGAAGGGATGACTTCCATGCTTGGGAGATGATGATTAGATCTCAAATTGGAAGACCATGATCTCATAGATCATGTACTAGGTAAGATACAAGAACGCATCCAATGCTACTACTTCGTCGCTAAAACAAGTAGTAAGAAGGGAGATCAAAGCAAAGGTCGATGATCGGGGAATCCACATACATAAAAGTCACGGCTTTGCCTATATGTCCGAGCTAGGCACATCCAAGGAGATGTATGATAAATTGATCCTTATGTTCAAAGTAAACAATGTGAACCAAGTGCTATTCCTCGAGAATAAATTGAAGAATATGAAGAAGGGCCGGGATGAGTGCTCGTCCCGAGCTTACTTTCCGAAATTGGCCAAGGAAACAAAGAACAACTGGCCGGCTATTGGGGAGACAATGGCCGATCGTGAGATGGTTTCTCACCGCACTTGGAGGACTCCCACATGAATGGCAAGTATTCACTACTACCATTCTCAATAATAATACCATTCCTAACTTTGGCGAGCTACGTCACAGATGTATGCAAGAAGAAACAAGGATGAAGGAATTCAAAAAGTAGCCAAATGCCGCCTATGGTGCTCATTCTCGAAAAGAAAGATCCCTCTGGTGGTCCCAAGGACAAAGGAAGAACAAGGGCTCAAGAAAGGATGGGTAAGTGTTTCATCGTTGCCATGGCACAGTCACTATGCTAGAGGAATGTCCCTTCAAGAAGGGATTCTCCCAGGTGGTGATGATAACAACAACAACCGAAGGAATGGGAATCGAAGAAAGCGACTAAATCCAAAGGAAAGAGGGAAGTTGCCTCCTACGAGTTGGAAACAATCAACCTTCTAAAAGGTCTAGAAACTCCGTGTATGAGTGGGAGTCTAATCTGCCGTTGATAAAAGAAATGAGTATATTCTTGTATCTCGCCCTCTCCGTCTACATCTCCGCTCGACAACTATGGATGTCCTGGCTAATCGATAGTGGTGCCTCAAGACACATCAACGCTTTATGGATTCAAGGAAACACCTCTCCGACATGGTTGAGAGGGATACTAATCTAGAAATTATCCTTGGAGATAATGCCACATATCCCATGAAAGGGACAAGGGCTCGTGACCCTCCACTTGTCTCAAGGACAAGTCCTTACGTTTGCGAAGATGTACTCTCTATGTACCAAAATTGAAGAAGAACCTTGTGTACGCAGATCGTGCCATGGAAGACGAAAGGGTTCAATGTAACATTCCTACGATGGAAAGGTGCTCATGTGGAAGAAGAGCTCAAGGAAGCTATCTCGATTGGTTTTAGAGTTGGCACACTCTACCGAGGTTGGAGGAAGTCCGGCTGGGAGCAATGACATGTGATACTATCCGACAAAGCGAGACTATGTGCACCGAAGGTTTGGACACCTTCATTACAAGGCCCTTCGAAGTAAGGAAGGTGGTGACGAGAAGCTCGACTTTGGAAATAATCATGAAGGTGTATGTGAAAGGGCTGTGCTAGAAGGAAAGAATACAAGGGGACCTTTTCCCTCAAGTGTCACAAAGACATTTGATATTTTGCAACCGGTCCATTCTCGATCTATCCGGTATGTTGCCCGTGACATTCTCGGGAGGATGTTCTTACTACATGACATTCACTTTGATGACTTCTCTCGCAAAACCCGGATATACTTCTTGAAGAAGAAGGATGAGGCTTTCATGTGGTTCCGTACCTTCAAAGCCTTGGTGGAAAAATATGACCGAGAAAGAAGATCAAGATTTTGAGGGCCGAGCAATGGCACTCGAATATGAGTCAAATGAGTTCAAAGACGTTTGCGAGAGAAGGCGGCATTAAGAGGAGACTACTACCGCATATACTCTTGAGCATAATGGTGTTGTTGAACGCAAGAATAGGACTATCGTGGAAGCGCCCGTGCCATGCTATGTGACCAGGGTCTACCGAAGTTTACGTGGGGAGAAGGCTGCAACGCTGCTCGTGTACATTCAAAACCGATGCCCCCTCATTCTCGCTGACCTGTAAAACTTCCGAAGAGGTTTTCTACCGGTAAGAATCCATGTCTCACATTTTAGAATTTTTGGATGTCCCGTTTATTTTCATGTGTCAAAGAAAAGAGAAGTGTCGGATGCTTCTGGAAGACAAGAAATGTTTGTGGGCTACAAAGTGAGACTTTCTAAGGTCATAGAGTCTATGTACTGTCAAAGGGAAGTAGAGGTATGCCATGATGTCACTTTTGACGAAGATGCTTCCCCGAAGAAAGTAGTAGATCTTCCAAGATCCGAAGAAAATCATGAAGAAAGGCTCCGGAAATCAAGAAGAACCGTAGGATGAGACAATGCCCGATATTGAAGGACCAATGGACCCTATTGATCCATCTCTCCTTCACCGGGAAAGAGACCATCATGGCCTCCGAGTGGACACCCTCGAAGATGCCGAGGGTCATGGCCGGCCTCCAAGGGGGACATTCCGAGAAAGCAAGAAACCGTGTAGATACCAAGGGTATCTAGCCATGAGTACTATCGTACAATCGAACCCGGATCTTTTGAGGAAGCCGTAAAGCATCAAGTCCGGAAGGATGCTATGCACGAAGAATATGAATCCATAATGAAGAACATGTCCAGATGTGGTCCCACGCCGAAGGACAAACTCGGCTTGTCACCGCGAAATGGCTCTACAAGATCAAACATGGATCCGATGGGGAGTGCCGAAAAGTTCAAGGCAAGACGATGCTCCGGGCTTTCCTCGTGCTAAAGGGGAATAGACCATGATGACATATTTGCACTCGTGGCACGATATACCACCATTCCGATCAATCATAGCCCTTGCCGGCTACGCAAGGATGGAGTCTTCACTCGATGGATGTTAAGACCGCTTTCCGCATGGTGCAATAAAAGAAGAGGTGTATGTAGAACAACCTCTCAGATTTGAAGTTCAGATCGAGACACCATGTCCGCAAAGTTGAAGAAAGCCCTTATGGGTTAAAGCACCCGTAGCTTGGTACGAGAGGATGGATAGTTACTTGATGAAGCCGGGCTTCACCAAGTAATGGCCGATCCGAACCTTTGCATTTCAAGGTTATAGGGGAAGCTCTCATTCTAGTATGTGGATGACCTCTTCTCGGACAGGCCGACCCTCTCATTCATCAATGTAAGAGGGAGCTCGGGCCGTCGAGTTCGAGATGAAGGACCTAGGACTCGATGCACTACTTCCAGGCTCCGGGAGGTCCTGGCAGTAGAGACTGGAGAGATTTTCCTTCTCAAGGAAAACATATCAGAAACTTTCTGTGAGAGATTTTCCATATGGTGGACCCAAGTCCGTGTCAAGACGATGGAACCCAACTTCAAGAAGTTGAGTGGCGCTGGCCGCCGGGCCTATCTTGGCCACTCCTACCGAGTATCGTCAACTCATAGGAGCTTTGATGTTCTTAGTGAACACCGAATGTACATATGTTTTGGCAAAGTGAACACTGAGTCACGATGGTTGAGCCTCATCATTTTCATCGGGTTGGTGCCAAGAATCTTCCGAGATATCTTCGGCACGATAAACCATGCGCCGAGATACACTCGCCGTGAGTGTGGACACTCCGTGGATATACCGATGCCGATTGGGCCGGCAGCGTGTGGTGGATCGTAAGAGCAATACTCCTGGATGTCGGCTCAATCTTGGTTCTCGCTTCGATCTCATGGATGAGCAAGAAGTAGAAGCTCTGCGGGCTTTGAGCACCGCCGCCGAGCCGAATACATTGGCAAAGCAAGTATGGCTTGTTGTGAAGTGCTTTTGTCACAAAGCTCTTTAGTGAGTCGTTTGGACATGTGCTAGATACCACCGTGATACTCGTGATAACCAGAGGGATTTGTATGACCGAGAATCCCGTGTTCCACGACCGATCCAAGCATGGATATCGTGTACCACTCTTTCTTATCCGGATATGCAGGCGTCGAGGCGCGGAAGGCTCGATCATAAGAACCGATGAGTGTGTCGCGGATATTCTCACTAAGCCCCCGGGGGAAGGTCAAGTTCCTAACCTTCCGTGGAGAGTCTTGGTATCGTGGAAATCCACTCCATGATGTGAGTCCCGTTGGACGATGAGCTCGGGAGCTCGGGGGGCTTTGGGGATAGCTTCTGAGCTATAAGCACCTGCTAATGCTTCGCCCCACCGTTGTGACATGTTGAGCCGGTTCGCCCCCCTATTTATCTCCGTGCCCCCGTATGTATCCTACCCATTATTCGTGGCTCATGGGAAGTACCTTCTATTTCCGTCAATGAGGTGGGAAAAGCTAAAGACTAGTAGCAACATCGATGGACGCATCGCAGATTGCCGTACTCTCTATCTAGATGGCATTTGCCCAACCACTTGATCCGGGATCAAGTTTAGTGAGGTCTCGGGACCTCTCGCCCGACTTTGGGTTAGATGAACCAACTTCGATTGGTTGGAGACTTCCTTGTGAGTCCGATAGAGGTGTTTTCGAACCTCTCGGCCGAATATGTCACTCGGGGATGATGTCTTTGTGACTCACCCACTTCGTTCTAAAATAAAGAGGCCAACAAAGCAAGTTACGGCGGATGACACACGATGTTTGATTGCACCGATGGATGGAGTTCTCCCTAGTTGAGAGGAGTGTTAAAATTGGACAACTAGGTCCAAACTCCGTTGTGATGTCAGATTAAGATAATATTTTTGTTGGATTCCTCTACGAGAGGTGTAAAATCCATATAAAATATATCTTAATCCGATGAGCAAGAATATTTATTTTGGAATTTATTATTTATAATAAATTATATGTATGTGTCGGCCTTAAGGTTTTACACCCCGTATGTGTCACACACCTCAATGATGGATATAAATACAAAAAGTTGGAGAGCATTTCACAACAACTCAACACACATCTTCTTCTCTCATCCGATTTAGTACGAGCTCCTTGGAGGACAATTTCAGCTCACATGTGGGAAGAAGGACAAATCCGTACTCGCCAAGAAGAAGGACCTTAAAATTCTCAGCCTAGGTTTTCAAGGGAAGTTTGACCCTGGGGCCGTTGACTTTGGTCAATGCATGGTCCGAAAGGGCCGAAATTTGTTGGAGAATTCCGATTTTGGGAGGCCGTACACATTGGTACGTAAATCGAGGTCAAAAGGTTGACCGAACTTGTTGTTGCGTTGACTTTTAGCTTGCCGTTCGCGTTGACTTTTCTGGACAACGTTGACTTTTCCGGAGTTGACTCGGGTTGACTCGTAGTTGATTTGAGGATTAAGGTGACACATTCGGGTTGGTCGATCAAGGAGACTGGCTGCTGAAGCATCCTTGACCGCCGTAACGCACCATCACATTTTTTCGTTTCCGTTTGTCTTCTATAAGATCCACTGATATGTTCTATCAGCATTTTACTTAACCATTTGTGTGATTGCTGTAATAAAAGTAAAGTTGCATCAAGCATAGAACATCTACAAAAATTTACAGTGACAAACTAAGTAACCCTTAGAATTTCCGTAAGACCTTATCAAACCTTGAAGGAACCAGTTACCAAGCCATAAGAGTGAACTCTGTATGTTTAAACAACTTAGCTAAGTGTTAAATCAGATTTAGGACACTCTCTTAACCTATAAGACCAAAATAACTCAAAAAAACCCAAAATATTCAAAATACTATAATAAACGTGTAGGAACCATTCCATATTTTACCTTCATACAAGCAATATTTCCATCTCTATACCCATTAGCCCCAAAATAGGCCTATTACTCATCTAGGTCCCCGTATCTCTTTAGGACTCGGTTAACCAAATTTCCTTGAAGAAGTTTAGAAGCCTAGTCCCATACTAGATAAGACATCGTGAGAGGTAAAACTCCCAAAAAACAATCCCTAAAACTTAAACCTTCTCATTTTTGAAAAGCGCCTCTGCTTCACATAGGATCAACACTAGATCCCATCCGTACCTAAATCCTCCTTTAATCGCGTTGACAATCCGTAGAGAATTCGTGCGCTCTTCTAAGTCTGGAAAATCAGCTGTTAATAGGAGCCTCTTAAGAACAAATTCTGTCCCTGAAAACCTTGTTGTCTTAGAAGATTTACACTTTGATTTACATTATACAAAGAACATCTTTAGAACTAGATCTCAAGGGGATTTAGACCACGTTGATCTTGACATTGCAGATTTGCAACAAAGCTTCAGTAGAGAAGCCTCACCTTCCACTCCTCTTTGGATTCCCAGCCTTTTCATCACTTTAGCTTTTCCATAACAAGTCCGCTCAAAAATCAGCTTTTCTCGGGCCCAAGTGTTTCTACCACTCCAATCCATGCTACCACCGTGCAAAACGTCAAGTTCATCACTTTAACAATCAGAATCAATTTTGTAAACTGAATTTTATTTCAAAACATGGTGAATATATATGCTTCGTTAGTGTTACCACAACCTCCGCTTCCCTTACCAAATGATTACCAATCCAAATCCCTCTATTTCCCACCGGAAAAGAGTCTACAATGTACTCTCAAAATCATGTAGATAGGATGGAAGATGCATTTGATTACATGGAGATAGAAGAAGAACCGTGAAGATGAGGATCTTCGCCCAAAGTTTAGGAGATGTAAAGAAGTGGTTTAAAAACCTACCTCCTAATGCCATAAATGATCTCCGCCTTGCATCAAACATTCATCAACAAATGGAAACTTAAAAGAATCCTTTCCAAATAATGAAGTGCATTACAGTGCAAAATTTCAAGAGAAATCAAGGAGAGTGTTCATGATTACTCCACTAGGTTCAACAGCTGTTTACAATGCTCTTCCACCTCACACGAAACCTCCTGCGCGGCATGGCCTTAGTAAGGTATCCCGAAGGCTTTGATGCCGAAATGGCTTATCAATTGAGGGAGAGAGATTACTTAACCCTAGAAGACATGCAAAAGGAGCCGTGAGCGTAGAAGCAAACATAATTGAGAAAAGAAATAGGCTGAGATTAGAGAAGAGTGGTAACTTATAAAGATGATATTACACCCTCAACCTCAACTTCGACACAAAAATTGATAACTCAGTGAAGGAGTGAGGATGTTTGGAAAGATCAATCCGAATGATATAGTGCCACCAAGAGAACCTCAAAACAACCAAAATAGAAACAGAAATCAGAATTATAGAAGAGAAAACAATCAAGATAAGCAAAAGGAAAGTGACCAATGTGTTAGACTCTCCTTAAAGAAAACTATGTCGATCAATATGAAGAAGATAGGGAGATGGAAAGGTTGGGAGAAGCTCATGTAAACTTGATTGACTGCATAGATGTCAAGTTTCACCGAGGAAGAACAAGGTTTCTTCTCTGATCAAAGTACAAACACTCATGAAGATTCCGATGATTATAGACTAGGGTTTGAAAATGCAATCATGGAGGTACATAAACAATATGATCTTTAGAGCAAAGGGAACATACAATTCAAAAGATAAGAACATTAGTACCGCCGTCAAGAAAACGCGTAAAGTCGCCCTAAGAAGACAAGCACAAACCCATCATTTTGGCTAAAGACCGTATTTAAACAAAGAGAAAACAACAATCAAATGTTGAACAGAAAGTACTCCTAGCACTCCTACCAGCGGTCCTAACAAAACAATCCCAATTACCAGTACAAACAAAGTTCAACAAATTAAAACTGCTGAAAAGAATTCAATTGAAAAGACACATGAAAATATCAACAAATCAATCGTTCCTTTTAGCCTTGAGGGAGAGATTGCCAAGATAAAAATTACCATCCCCCTAGCTGAACTAGTAACCCAAGAAGTGTACAAAAACGAAGTTTTAAAAGCTTTGAACCTAGGAAGTGATACTGACACCTTAAACTTGATAGATGACAAACTTGAGTTGTTGTTTGGTCCGTGTTGAAGGAGGGTCACCAAGAAGGGGTCGTCTCTCCCTTCTATGTTAGTCCGAACATATATGAGAAAATACCCATACAATGCCATGCTAGATTTGGAGCTTGACACAACTGGCTGCCAAAGGTAGTAATGGAAAGCTTAGGCTTAGAAATTACTAAACCATACAAAGATTCAGATTCCTGACTCGCGCAGTCAAATGTTTGGGTCTAATCAAAGATTTATGTGTTAACTTAGCTCTCGTATTCCCGCTAAGGGTCTAGTAATGGACATAGTTGTAGTCGACATTCACCCTAAGTATGGCATGCTCATCAAGATCATGGGGAGCCAAACTTCTCGTGGAAGCCTTCAAATGGACATGTCTTATGCCACCATCCCCGTTTTTAACCAAAACAAGACTATATTGTGAATTCCACATGAAGTAAGTGGTGAGAAATATAGACAAACCAAACAACTCTCCAATCTATTCCATTCAATCGTTTAGACCTTTATCTTGTACAACGGGCAAGATGTGAACTTACTAACAAGAAAAGGGAAAACATAGACCCAACTAGTTTACTGTAACAATCGAATCGCCCTCAAATCAGATACAAAACATCAAGTAATCAACAACAATAAGAAAACAAAATGAAGCGAATATACTTTGGACAATAAACTTTGATGGATCCCGTAATAAAACAAGTGGTGGGTAGTGCTTGGATTCAAAATACGAATAAGAATTTTTCATATAAATTAGATTTCCCATGCACTAACAATATTGTTGAGTATGAAGTATCTTCTCCTGTGCTTACAATTTCTTAAACAATTAGAAGCCCAAAAGATATCAATCTTAGGAGATTATGAACTTATCATAAGACAAATCAAAGGAGAATACTCAAATAGAAATCCAAGGCTTAGGGAATATCGGAATGCCGCCCTTGATTTATTGAAAACCTTGAAAAGTATGAACTTGTTTTCATTCCTAGAGCACTAAATCATCTAGCAAAGAACTCGCTTAATGCGCAATTGCCAAATACCCGAGATAAAACGAATGAAATTTTTACCGTTAAGGTAAATGTGCCTACCGTACGTGATAATGAAGACCACCCAAAGTGTTTGATTCGACAAACACATAGATGATTTCTTAAAATCGAAACGATTTCGACGTACCGTCATCGAAACCACCATAAAGAAAACTCGTTTGTATATTGAACAAATCCCATGTTGAAATGACATATTTTTATTGATATAAATCATTATGAGAATCCTTTTGGAAGAAGAAAGTTAATCGACAACGCGTACCAAGAAGACTTGGAAGTCTTACAATGCAAGAAGATACAATCAAGAGGTCTCACACCTTGAACACCTTTTTCGATTTTAACGATGTAGCCAAAGAACCGAGAATGGCGCTCGTGGAAACGTATGCAGAAGAACATAACATAGGCAACCTAGCGTAACCCAAGATGATTAAATCGGGTTCAAAGACTCTCCCGCACCCCACATAAAATTGCAATACATAGAGTCGTTCAAAGAGTTTAAAGATGTTTTTGCTTGGGGATACAAAGACTGAAATCGTATGATACCAAGAGATCATTGAGCACAAAATCCTCTCAAAGAAAACCAAAAGCCTTTCAAACAAAAGCTAAGGAGAATAAACCCGTTTTACTACCTTTAGTTAAGATGAAATTGGAAAAGATGCATGATATTGACCATAGTACCCATTAGATATTCGAATGGGTATCAAACTTAGTTTCGTTAGAAAGAAGATAGGGAAATCAGACCGTATTGACTTCAGAAATTTAAATAGAGCCTCTTTAAAAGATAACTATCCCTTACCCAAGATGGACCATACTTCAAAGGGTAGTTGGCTCAAAAAGGATATCCCTCTTTAGACTCAAGTTCTCGTGTTACAACCAAAGGTCTTCAAGTGATCGTATCAAAATCTCTTTTACCACCTTGGGGCACCTTTATGTATGTCAAAATGCCTTTCGATTGATGAGAACGTGTGATATCTTCCAAAGGGCCATGGACATAGTCTTTTCTCAAGATATTGGCTACTTTACAATCATTTACCTTGATGACATAACCGTATTCTCAAACCGATGAAGAACATTTGATTCACTTAAGGAAAGTTTTTGAGAAGTGTAGGAAATTTGGCTTGTCATTGAATCCCAAGAAAACACTCTTTGGTCTCTAAGAGGGTAAACTTGGACATATAATTTCAAAAGAGGGAATCAAAATAGACCCCACAAGGATAGATGGCATATTACAAATCAGCCATCCAAGAAGCCTCAAAGAGTTGCAATCTTTCTCATTGGAAAGATTAATTTTCCGGGGAGGAGGTTTATCCCCAACCGGCTGAGCTATTAAAGAACATTACAAACATGCTTAAGAAAGATGTAGGTGTAAAATGGACTTTACTACTTTAACAATCGTTCGAACTAGTCAAACAAGCTCTTACTCAAACACTAGTCCTAATTAGGTTCAGATTTCTACCCAAAGACTTTTATATCTTTTTCTTTCGCATCCGAGCATACAATAGCCGTAGTATTACTTCAAAAAGAATGATCAGTTGGGGGCAAGAACAACCAATATCCTTCTTTAGTAGGGCTCAAGAGATGCTTCTCTCAAATATAACATCATGGAGAAGCAAGCCTTAGCATTAGTGAAAGCTTTAAAGGACTTTAGAGTCTACATTTTACACTCACATAATGTTTTTGTTCCACATAATCGTTGTCAAGGACATTCTAAGTCAAGACCGATGGTAAAAGGGGAAAAATGGATTGCAACTATTCTTGAATATGACTTAGAAATCGTGCCCACCAAACTAGTTAAAGGGTAAGGATTAGCAAAACTTATGGCCGAGTCTAACTTCCATGCACTAGACATGAATATGGTAGATGTTGAAAGAAATAGAAGAATCCACCTGCCTCCTTCTATCGAGAGACATTTCCGAATTCTCCTTGGTATGCCGACATTATTTATGTGCTTTTATATTCGAATGTCCTCTTGTCTAAACTAAAACTAGATTTTGAAACAAAAAGCTTTGAGTTATTGCATCTTAGATGGGGTATTATATTGAAAAAATGTCATGGAATTTTGCTTAAATGTTTACTTGAAGATGATGCAGAAAATCCCCGCATATGAGTCGGCATGACTCGCCGACCGTGGAGGACACTTCTACCGGAAGGCCACAACAAACAAAATTCTTAGATCTCGGTCACTATTGGCCTACCTTTTTCCCGTATACTCAAAAGTTGGTCATGTCTTGCCATAAGTGTCAAATTTTTGATGGCAAAAGAAAAATCCTTCCCTTACCATTGCCATCCTACTCCAATCGAGCACCTTTTCAACAATGGGGTTTAGACTTCATTTGGGAAATTCACCCATTTTCCTCACCAACATAAGTGGATCCTCATGGCCACCGACTTCTTTACCAAGTGATAGAAGCTATACCCTCCAAGAATGCTAATGACTCGCTGGCCATCAAGTTCCTGGAAACAAATATCCTATCCGCATTTGGTTGTCTCGTAAAAAATCATAATAGATACGTTACCGCTTTCAAATCTAAGAAGATGGTTGACTTCTCGTTACAAATACCACATAACCTTGGGCCATTCTACCGCCTACTATCCTCAAGGAAATGGATTAGCCGAATCTTCTAACAAGAGCCTCATCAATATCATCAAAACCGAAGTGGAAATGTATCAAAAATCATGGCATGGGCACGTTCATGCCTTATGGGCCGATAGGTTAACTACAAAGAAGTCCATAAATATGTCCCCCCTATCGATGGTTTAAGTACGGATGCAGCTTTTTCCCACCTCATTGGGAGTTCCACTATGAAGCTCCTTCAAGAAATACGAAGCCGAAGAGAATGATATGCAGAGAGAATCAATCAAACCATCCATTTACAACAGCACTGCAGGAGAATAGCTCATGAAAGGACTAGAAAGTTAGTCCAAGAAAATGTAAAGAAACTATTTGATAAGAGGATGAGGCAAACAATTTCCAGGTTGGAAATGTTGTTCTTAAATGGGATTCAAGGAGAGAAGAAAAGGGAAAACATGGCAAGTTTGAGAACTTGTGGAAAGGCCCCTATATTGTTCATGCTGAGAGGGGTCACAATGCATTTTTCTTGAAAGAATTGAATAGAGAAGATCTGTATGGAGGTCTTGTCAATGGCGTGATGCCAAAGCATTACTTCGCCAGAATCGTATGCTTCAAAACATTTTATTTTTCATTGTAAATATCATAGTCTCAAAGTTGCATTCAAAGTTAGAAAAATAAAAATACAAAAAATGCGTAAAAGAAAGAAAAGAGGGCAGATTGTAAAAACAATAAAGGTACAACCCCATACCAAAAAGAGAAGCAAAATCTGAAAGTGTGCAAGCTCAAATGCCACTAATGAAACATACTTCTAGTTAGCCATATAGCCTAATCAGTGCCAATTAGCTTTAAATTGAATTCGCCGATAGGTTAGAGAATTCGATTTGCCAAACAAATTAATCTCGCTATCGCAGGTAGATTAGGTTAGAAATTAAAGGTTCAAACATGCTCAAAATCCTAACCTTAGTTCTCAAAGAGAAGAATGACTCCAATCAAGCGAATTCCCCGAGTCAAAATAGAGGAAAATCGGTTCTAATCACTTAAAATTTGAAAATCCGTAGAACAAGCAAAGAACATCTCAAACGAAATAAAAACGTAGCCGAAAAAAGATGAAGGAAGTGCTTGAACTTTCGTACCTTAAGCCTTTCATTTTGATTTAATTTTCTACAAAATAATATCTATGTGCAACTTGTTGTTTTATGCCATGGGGACAAGAACAAGTTAGACCGTCCTAACCCGACTCGTATGCTTTTAAATCTCCGTTTTAGAAATTAGTGAATAAAAATCGTTAGGACTCGTTTTAATCTCTAAATTTATTAGTAGATTAGGTAGATAGAAACATATGAACTCAACTGCTTAATCCGAGTTCATGGAGACATAAGCAGGCGAGAAATAGATTAGATTTTATGCTTTTCAAAAGAATAAAATGTTGTAAGAGAGTTTGCTAATCCAAGTGCACTCTCTAAAGAAGAAAATGTTAGATCGCGACTGCAAGTAGAAAGCTTGTGTTGATGAAAATCCATTGTTTTTCATGGTCAGCGAATATTTTCGCAGTGAAAAGAAGAACATTCAAGTAAAGAAAGATGCGCTCCAATGGATATGGGACTCGATCAACTTCCAGAGAATGGCAAGTTCTGAAATTTGCCATCATCAAGAAGGCATCATCCCCAAGTGGGAGCCACCGTTAGGCCACCTATAAAATTTTGTCATATCAAGTGGTGGCTAAATCATTTTTGACAGTTTTTCAAGAAACAATTTTATTGACAAAATTGTTGGTGCTTGAAGTCTTCCGAAGATTTTCTATCCTTTGGTTAATCGTCACCGCCGTTTACCCTTTAAACTTAGAAATTCCGTTGTTTTTCCATGAAGAAAAGACTCGCCGTAAAATCCCATTTTCTCTCCTTCACTTAAAACTAACTCTCATTTTTACCCCTTTTATTCTTATGTATCTTCTATTTTTTATGATTTCCCTTCTTCCCTTCATGAAAATCCTTTTACAAAGTCTAAAACCCATTTTTAGACTTTACCGAAAACCCCCAAATCCATCAAAAACTATGACAAATTTCATAAAAAATAAGTTTTTTGAGTCGCAAGCTTAAGCTCCCTTTGGGCTAAACCTAAACCACTTCACCATATGCCTTGCGTCGAAACCAAGCGCTTTAATTTTTGGCGTTTATCGCATCTAAAATTGGAGTACAAGTCCATTTCTTATGGTAAGATCTCTGATTGCGAATAGCCATTCGATTATAAAACCCAAGTCTTTACCGCTTCATATAACCCAGAGAGCCCGCAATCGGGCGCTAAAGCATTGTATAAACTCATCTCCGATGAAAATTTCCTTTGTAAATCCAAAAACCCACTTTTTCTAAGTTTTTGTCTAAACCCGCCAGAGTTATGTTTTTTAATGTAAAATGGGTAGATTGAAAGACCAAGCCCGACCTTCCGATGCGATTGGCCCTTATACATACAAGCCCTAGGCCTATCGCATTCCATATAGACCAACGGCCCCGCAGATGGGCGCCAAGCCTTTTCATATGTATAATCTGCCCTAAGCCATTAAAACCTTAGTGTTTCGTTAATTTTTTGATTTTCATAAAGTTTTAAAGGGTTTCTGCGAGTGCATGTTTTGAAACATATCCGTCGTTGATCTTGAGTCGATCAAATGGCCCACGCAATATCGCATCGCAAGTTTTTGATTGGGTGCATTTGTTCCCCCCTTCCGATTAACTACCTCCGATCAATTGTGAGCCGTTGATCTCCTCCCCGCCTTCCCCGATCCGACGACCCTCATTTGCTCCGATCATTAACCTTTCCTCCGCCTTTGAACCCCTCCGATTCACTCCCCACCACCCATCCGATTCGCAGACGCCCGCCAACGCTCAATCGCACTCCAAGCATACAAGTTCTTCCCCCCACCGATCGCATAGCCTCGACTGCATCCGGGCCGTCCATGTGTCTAGATCGATCTCCCCGACTTTGGTTTAAATCGGCACTCGGCTTCATAATGTTTTTAATCAGATTACCTAGCCGTTGACTTTGGAAGATCAACGACCCTCATTAACCCTTTCTCCGCTTGTTATTATTTCGTTCAAAGCCCCGCCAACTTAGCCATTGATTTGTTTCATCCAACTCGCTCGTATTAACCCTCGATGTGCCTACATCCCGGTGGGTCCCGCTCCCTGCATCTAATCTCCGTCGTCCATCCCGGATCCAACGGCCTTTAATGAAACCACCCACCCTCATTCCGCCCCGCATCTATCCAATATCGCGCTTAGCTCACACCGCCAGATCCGAGGCCCTGCATCTAACCCGCCGACATCCCATATTGCGTAACTTTCAAGACAGTAGGTTAATTTCAAAAAATCACGCGATATGTTGTTTTCCGATGCCACGTGTTCGGCGGGACGCATATATCGCGTTCGAAAAGGCAATACCGCCTACCCGCCTTTTCTCACGTCGAAACAACATGAAGCCCCGAAACCACCTTTCCCATTTCTCATGATTTATCGCGCGCTGCCCTCTCGCCGTTGATCTTCGCACTGTCTGCACTCAGATCTAATCTAGCCTTTCACCATCGCCCTCCCCCTCTACCAAAGGTTTTCAACGCACGACCTCCGTCGGCGATCTCTGGCGGGGTCGATCTCATCCGACACCCACGATCATCCCGAAACCCCAAGTTCAATTCCTTTTGCTTTTTCCTCCGCCAATGATGTTTAACCTTATTTCTTCGCATTTTCTTCTATTTTCACATAAAGTGGCCCCTCATTATAATAACCCAATCGTTCTCGACTGCCGATCTTCGCAAGATCGACGGACCGACTTAATTCCCACCATCAGCTTCGTTGGAAATACCGAGAGGGGGTGAATCAAAGTATTTCTTTTCAATTGTTAATTATTGTTAGTTAGATTTTCACAATTAAAAATGAGAGGTGTATATTAATGATATTAAGGATTAATTAGAACTTCAATCCCTTTTTTAATAATAAGATAATAGATGATGAAGGGCACCAACCCCTTTAATTTAAACAAGCACCAACCCGTTGTCACACCAACTTGGACTTCGCGAGGCTCCGACCTCTAGGGCTTCGACCCTATCTTCTCAAGGCACCAACCTTGTGTTTAGGGGCACCAAACCCTAGGACACCAATCCTTCGTTGTTATTTTGATAATAAATAAATGGTGTACTTACTTGAATTTCTTCAATAGAATACCGGAATCCAACAACTTGAGTTTGATCGTCCAAAAGTTCTTCAACTTTTAAACCTCCACTATTTTCTACTTACGCCTGATGATCTCCAACATAGTTGCTCTGCTGTGCCGGATCGTATCTCTCGTTGATATCCTTTAGCCCCTACCACAAATGTGTCCGAAGTTATGTTTCTCCACAAGCCAATGTTATCAAATCCGAGATTATGTTTATAAATTCGAGTTCATAAAGGCTAGTCCACAATTGAAAGTCATGATGAGATCTGTGTTTTGTTTACCACAGATCCGATATTTAATCCTTCACACAATAGTCAATGTGACGAGATTTTGTTTGTCAAGAATGTTACATAACCGAGTTCTATAGGACCGAGGTCCGTTATCGTAGTTCTTTGGCAATCTAAACTTTCCGTATAGTACCAATTGTTCATGTGCCCAGATCCTATTCCGCTACTTCATTCCATGTGTCCGAGGTGAGGGAGATGAGGTATGTGTGGATCGTTCGACCTAATGATCACAAGTTACATCAGCTTTCGCCTACAATTCCAACCTTCAAGCTTCGTATACGAATTATTGTCTTTAAGGTAAACCATTGGTTCATTGCTCGATGTGTGGCTTCTTCACCTGCTTCAGTCCAAGCTACGTATCAACAATTTCTCAATCCGAGCCCATGCAGATTAGGCCGAGGATCAGAATTCTTCCATGTAGATTGCAATCCGTGCTTTTTTAAATGAACTCCACAAAATGGCTACTCTCTCGGTCTCCTTAGTTCACGCAGTTGTGAACTACCCTTGTCATGGATCTACACCTAATTATCTTCACCAAAAAATTGATGATTCCGAAATGGATATATAGAAGTTTGTCCCTATGAAGAGACACATCCATTGGAAGAAAGGCCGATCGCATAGGCTTGCCTTGATCAGAATATAATTTTTTATAGGTCGGCTTGATCGTAAATATATGTTTTTTAATCTTTAAAATTCAAGCCACAAACTAATGGGAGTTTCGGTATAAGAGCTTGTTGGAAAGAGGGGAAAGACTTCTTAATATGGTCTAGGATTCATTGTGAAAGGATGCCTCCACAAGTCTAAATTTCTTTTTTTTTTTGTGACTGCTTTCATCAAATTTTAGGTGCGAAGGTGATTGGGACAAGAAGAGATCAATAGAGCTTCCTCATAATGGTTTGTCTTCCATGTCATCATATGTCATAGTGCAACATCCATCAATCTTCCATTAAGAGAGCTATATTCCATCAATGACAATTATTGACCAACAATCTCCCCCTTTGTCATTGATGGAAATATATAGAATCTCTTCTCCCTTTGACATCAATGGCAAATGGGGTGCCCAAGTACTTCATATGTCAAGCCCCGACATGCCGCTTGATTTAATGTGATGCAAGATAATGACCTCATCTTTGGCGAAGATACTCAAATGCTTCTCGTGGAAGAGGTTTTGTAAAGATATCCGCAATTTGCTTGTATCGATTTATTCCAACTTGGATATTGTGTTCAACAAATTGTCTACGGGAGAAAGTGGTATTTGATTGGAATATGTTTGGTTCTTGAGTGCATCACCGGATTCTCTTGAAAGATCGATGGCGCTAGTATCACACAAAAAATAGTAATTGGTTGCTTAGTTTCTATGTTGACATCCTTCAAGGCTTCCTTCATCCATAGAATTTGTGTACAACAATCACAGCTAGCCTATATATTCGCTTCAAACCTATAGAAAGGGATATAGATGATTGCTTCTTGGCCGAGGCCAGATACAAGACAATCTCCTCATAAATAATGCATTTCCAATCGGTGCTTTTCGATCATCCACGCTTTCCGCTCAATCAACATCAGAATAAGCTGTCACCATAAGAGTTGAACTCTTAGGATACCAAAGACCGAAACGGGGCTTGTTCCTTTCGTATATCTAAGAATTCTTTTCACAAAATTGCTAGATGGGATTGTTTAGGACTCGACCAAAATCTTGCTACCATTCCTACCGCTTGGCATAATATCTCGGTCTTGTGCTACGCTTAAGTATAAGAGAGTTCGAATTATCGACTCCGCAAAGAGTTGCATCTATTTGGGGTATCATTGTCTTTGCTTAGTTTATAATCCGTGGTCATTGGTGTGCTCTCATAGGTGCACAATCTTCCATCCCATATTTTTTAAGCATGTCTTTAAGATATTTTGCTTCGAGATATAAACATGCCCTCGGGCAGAGGTTTGAGATATTTGTAGCTCAAGAAAGTAAGACAACTCACCAATCATTGACATCTCAAATTTTTTTGACATATTTAGAGCAAATTTATGGCTTATTTTCTTCATCATTTCTAGCAAAGATTAGATCATCGACGAACAAGAGTGATCGAAGTTTTTCCCGTCCATATTCATGTAGAAATTGCTACCCGCCACTCCTTTGGAACCTTCTGTTGCGTATAGTGATCAAACTTCTTTGCATACCATGCCTAGTGGGCTTGCTTCAATCCATACAAGGCCTTTTTAGTTTGCATACAAGGTCTTTTCCTTCGCCAAGATCAAATCCTTTCCGGTTGCTCCATGTAAACTTCTGAGATCTCCATTTGGGAATGCTGATTTTACATTCATTTGATAAACCTTGAACTTTTTCAGCAAGTAAATGTTATTAGAAACATTCTTATGGCTTCCATTCCGAGCTCTTGCGTAAAGGTTTCTTCGAAGTCAATTCCTTCGATTTGCGAGTATCATTTTGGTGCACAAGTCCGGGCTTTATTTCTCCGCATGATTTGTCCATCTTCATTCATCTTGTTTTTGAATACCCATTTTGTTCCAATTATATTTTTATCTTTTGGGCGCAGGTACCGTGCTCCCAAGTCTCATTTTTTCTTGGATTTGAGACATTTCTTCTTCCATGGCCTTTATCCAATGAGGATCTTTACGTTTCGTTTGAGAAAAATTTTCAAGTTCTATTAAAGATAATAGAGCCACATCATTTTTCTTAGGGGTGCTTATCATCCTTCTTCGAGTTTGATTCCTTCATCTATATTTCCGATGACCTCTGCTTCCTTTCCGGATGATATCTTTGAACAAACTTGATCTTGGAGGAGTTTGTGAAGATTCATTTTCTGTGTTCTCTTCGAGGTTCTTCTATTCTCCTCTTATTTTTCGTGTTCTTCTTCTTCACTTTGTTCAAAGAGAGGCTCAACTTCATGATCTTCAATCTCTTTCCTGAAGGCCTTCATCAATCTTTACATCAATGCTTTCCACTATTCTTCGTAGACGATAGTTGTAACATTTGTAAGTTTTGCTCCTAGTGGAGTATCCAAGAAATATTCTTCCGTCAACTATTGAATCAAATTTACTCGGTGAGTCATCATTTATTTTTATGAAACATTTGCTTCCAAAACCTTGAAATATTTTACCTGCTGTGTCTTCCTTTCCATAATTCGTAAGGAGTCTTTTCATTATTTGGTCTTAGTTGAGTTCGATTTAAGGTGTAAACCGTGGTGCCAACCGCTTTCTCTCCAATATTTTGGTTGCAAATCGGTCGCTATAGCATTGCCCTTGCCATTTTTGAATGGTTCGGTTCCTTCTTTCAACTACTCCATTTTGTCATGTCCTAGCATTAGAGAGTTCTTCGATTCCATGCTCTTCATTTAATTTATCGAACTCTTTTTGAGGTGAATTCTCCTCCTTTATCCATTCTAAGGCATTTAATCTAGAATCTTTCTCATTCTCAATGAGAGCCTTAAGATTTTTAAAATATTCAAATGCTTCGGATTTATATTTTATGAAATATATCCACATCATTCTAGCATAGTCATCAACAACAGAGCAAAGTACCTTTCACTCCAAAGAGCCGGAGTTCCGGTTGGCCCACACAAATTCGCATGAATAATTTCCAAAGGTTTTGTTGTTGAGAACTCCTTAGTTTTGTGGCTGGTTTTGGTTTGCTTTCCATGTTGGCATGGGCCACATACAACTTGATTTGGTTTGTACATTTTTGGAATATCCTCATCGCATTAATTTTGCTAATGTTGACTAGGTTATCAAAACTCGTATGCCCCAATCGCTTGTGCCGTAAACTCAACTTTCATCCTGCTTCGACTTAAGTAACATTTATCTTCTTGAATTCTACCGAGAATGTAAACATTATCTCGGTGTTCTTACTCCTTCTACAAGCTCTCCTGAGGTGACTAGTCTCTTATTTCACAATTTTTTGTACTAAAGACAACATTATGTCCTTGGTCACAAATCAGTCGTACACTTAAGAGATTGTATTTGAGCCCTTCTACCAAAGAAGGTATTTTGAGCCTTTCCTAGTCCATCGACAGTGGCAGTTACCCTTTTCTAGTGATTTTAGCAAGATCTACTTCCAAAGGATACATTTCATTTTTCTTGTTCAATGAGATAAACTTCTTTGGTCACCCGTCATATGTCTCGAGCATCCACTATCCACAAACCAATGGTTTTCTTCGCATGAGCAATACAGAGCTAGGCCACATTTATCGGCTTTGAGATTTACGTTTTTAGCTTTTTCCTTTTGAGAGGGGAAATTTTGTTCATTATGATCATAATCATCACATAATGAGCAAGACGATCAAACTGAAGCGTAGGATCAAAGGAATTGTAAGTTTTGATTTGTTCTTGCTCTTTAGGCCCACGTAGTTGGTTTGGTTGATTATTCAATCTTGGTGCTTCATTCTTATGAGCCTTGCAATGCTTAGCTTGATGCCCAAAGTTTTTACAATTGTAACAATGCCCAAGAAAAAAATAGTTTGATCCCCGTTGTAGTATCCGTAGGTTGAATCAACATTCTTCCTTGAAGTTGCTCAAATCTTGGCTTTGAGATGTGACCTTTTCCCGAGATGATTTTTCTTCTTTGGATGGCAAGAGAGTACATCAAGATAACTTCCGGCATTATTCTTCATACTTCGATGATTCTCCTTTGAAACCAATTCCGTACTTGTCATGTTGAGGTCTTTGAGTGTTAAGCAGAATGTTGTCAAGAGCTAGAGAGCTTTGCCAACTCTTTTGATTCGCTCTAATTCCTTTCTTAGCGACACTATTTCAAATTTTCCTTCACGTTTTTCACAAATATATGATCCTTCTTTTTTAACTTGATGTTCAAGAAGTCTTCCCTTCTCTTTTTGCTTCCTCTCTTTCTATTTTGAGAGAAATTATCTTCTTTATTCTCATTTTCTTCAATGGTATTCATCAACAAACTATCCATGTTTCTTTCATCTTCCAATTCCGAGTCATCATCATTTGTAAATGCCATGAACAACGTTTCTTTGCTTCCAACATAATCACTTTCTTCATCCGATTCATCATCTTTCTTTGTGATGATGCATATTTCGGTTGATTTCCTTTTGATGGCTACAAAATTCATCTTCATCGGACTCATCTTGTTTGGAGAAGAAGTTCTTTTTAATAAACCCTTTCTTTTTGTAACGAACCCATTCCCAAGTTATACCCAAAACAATATTAGCGTGTGAACGATATAGGCATTTGATAGCTACACCTGCCTATACCGCCCACATCGCACTAGTACACCCACCTAATATCAAGATTACATAGATTGGGAACTTAATATTAAGATTACAGATCTATATATTAAGATCATCTAAGTATAGATTTTATGAAAAGAGGTAATAAAATAAATGAAATAATAAAGTTAATCCTTAAGTTAAAATGAGTATGCAATAATAATAAAAAAAAATTAATATTAAAGAAACTTACAATAAAGCCCCAAGCTATATAAATAAAATAATTATATAATCCCACCTTCATAATTATATATTCGAACTGATCTTAATGTGGATCACCCACCATGAAAAGAAACATTTAATATGAACATAGGGATGGATAAGGCCTCGGGAGGTTAGAGGCGGTGGGGAGGATTGTTTAATTTATATTCCTATCTCAATTTAATGAAAAGTACAGCATCATAAATACAGAAAATATCACAATTAATAAGGGGAAAAGACCTCGGAAGTAGGAGGCGGTGGATGGAACTTATTTAAGGGAGGTGATATGGAGGTTTTGAGGGGGGAGAAAGAAACGGAATTCTGCTGAATTTAGACTGAATTGTGAGATTGAATTGCTGGGAGTCTCTGTTCTTCTTGGATATCTGGGAACGGGGCAGAGGAGACATCCTCTGGGTCTGGGATTGTTCCCGGATTGGTTGGGAGGACTTGGTTGTTTCGATAAACTGTTTATCTATCCACAGCATTTGCATCACGGGAGGAGAGCCATCATCAAAACCATCAACTGTGTACCAGGTATTTCTCTTATGTATTTGATTGTTTTTCAATTAAATTTCACTGCTGATTTCATTAAAATACATTACTGTTGTATATAATTTGTCTGCAATTAATTCTCTATGTATGGAACTTTACATTTCATGGAAATACATCACTGCTTTTCTTAAATAATTTTTCTGCAAATTAAAAGACTGTGTATGGAGTATTACATATGGTATCAGAGGTGTAGTTCAAACCCTCTTACGACCTTATAGGCCCATTAAAACAAAAAAACAAAAAAAATCCTGCTTCACATGAAACAGAGATGATCTCCACAATCTGGACTCGTCTTCTAATGTAAGGTCTTCCCACAACAAAAATATAAGTTAGAAAGTTGTAATGGAAAATACAACTAAAATATGTTTCCTTGAAGATTCAAATGTACAATAAGCCCCAGCAATGATCCCTAGTGCCATTCGTCGTGCTAAATCTAAGACTGTGTATGGAGAATTACATAAATGCAATAACTTAGCCACTGAGAGGTGCAGTCGGCCTCCCAAAAATAATCAGATCCCTGACAATTACTTGCCCTTAAATTGACAAATTCAGCCTCCAAGTATGCAAGAATAATTCAGGCCTGTAAGTGATGAGATTCAGCCTCCATGCTCAGTCTCATTCAGATAAATATTCAGCCACAGAGAAAGGGAATTCGGTCCTCCCAAAGATGATTGTCTCAGTCGCCAAATGATGAATATAAGCTTCAAAAATCAGCCCCTCAAGAGAAATAATTTGACATCCCAAATACTGAGTTTGATAGCAATAGAACTCGACCCTCAGAGAAGAGAAGCTCGACCTGATAAATATGGTGGAATTCGGCCTTCAAGATAAGAATCTCGGCCTGCTGAGAAAATGCTGAACTCGGCCTGCTAAAAGACAGATCTCGGCCCTCTAACAAATTAAACTCGATCTCCATGTTGAAGAAGAAATCGGCCTCCAAATGATAATGTTGAACTCCTGAAATGATGCCAACAATTGGGCCCTCCAATGGAAGATGAATTCAGCCTTCTCAGAATGATAGATTTGACCTCAAGAATACTCTGGAAAAAGGAATATGAACTCGGCCTCCTAAAATAAATAGCATCTTCTGAAAGAAACTCAACCCTTTGGCGAAATAATCTCTGGCAAATGGTAATAACTTGAGCTCCAGAAGAATTGTCCCAATAACCCGCAATTGAGGATCAAATGAAAAATCTGTGTGATTTCCCGCAATGCTAACTGTAGAAATTCTAAACTCACATTTTCTAAGTCTTATTCTAAGTCACTGTTAGCCTTAGACTGTGCCTCAGAAAACATCAATCCTGCAAACAAACACCTACGTACACCAAAAGCTTCCAACCTTATCGAACTAAAAGCGTGGCAATCCAAAGTTTAATAAATGGACAGCGAATTGGATAGATGGCAGAGGAGCATGTGAATGGCGTGGCACCAACTTGATGCGGTGAACTTCTGCATTCGAATGACGATCGTTGAAAGGGCAGGTTAGGGAATGCCGCGAACAGGATTTTAAATCCAGTCGGGCTCCACCGGTCGGCGCGAATGGTTTAAAAAGTTAGAAAAAAAAGAAAATGCATATGTATTAACGATTCGATATATCACATGTCATAACAAATCAATGCAGCCGGTTTAATACCACGCTGCGTTACATTGTAACCGCCACCATCACATATATTAATGTGAAATATATGATTTGAAACCACATGCGATGTATTAACATGACCGCCGGAGTATGGATAAGGTAAACCTTATCATAAGGTTCAATGTATGTGATTCTAATAAATATATGCAGAACACGTAGCCGCCGAATGGAGTCAAAGGTTTTAAAATGAATATGTATTAATATTACGATATATCACAAACGCCGGATGAAAAATCAATGGTTTAGAGAGCGGGAGGTCAAGGGGTCAAACCCTGATCCGTTCCCTCGTATATAGGTTTTGCGGGCAGTATTAAACCTTTGCTAGCCGCTCCATAGTTAAATACGACAATATATATAAATATATATGCCTTGTCATTGTCAAAAGATAACCGCGGACTTTATAATATTTAACGTGCCATTGACTTTAACAGTTGAGCCTCCACCGTAATATATGATTCAGACCCCCCACTCACTTCAAAACATTCGAAATTATATTCCATATATATAATATATGCATTCGGAACTATATGTTAAACGTGTGGATTTGTAAACGGTTTAATGAAATTCGAACTTGGATTATAATAAATATTAAGTTTGAAATTGTATTAATAAATTATATAAATATAAATTAATATAATATGTGACATAAAAAAAAAAAAATCATATATATATAGCAGCAATCACATATATATAGCAGCAATCACCATTTTATTTTTTATTATCGTAACATGGTTATGGATGAAAGTTAGAATTTTGATTATATTTCATTTATTATATAAACTGGATTAAATTGTAGGCCATATAATTTTAAATTAAGATTAAACAAAAGTGGGGTGAATTAGAGTTTGAAACGGATGTTTTATAGGCATCTAAACTAAGGTGACAAAATCTTATAATATGATATTAAGTTAAGGATCGAATGATAGCATCGTTAAAAAAAAGAAAAAAGAAAAAAAAAAGGGGTATTTTGTTACGCAGACAGGGAAAATCACAAGGGTAGAGAAAATCAATATTCAAGTGTTTGTTAGTCATAAGTAGCTGAAATCAATAAATCCCTTCTATCACTGCATATAGGAATAAAACATTCTAGACAAGTTTATAAACTAACACTTGATCGATGAAAACCTTGCATTCCACTCTAGATTTAGTAAGCATACTTTACCCTGCACAGGACAAAGAGGTCGCGTTGCCACCCTCCTTGACCTCGGTACCAGTAAGACCTGCCTGCAGGTAAAATAGCAAAAGAACTATACCCGTATGCCAGCTCTAATCTTGCGAAAATTATATTTTGTCAGTCTGAAAAATTTATCACACTCCTCATGAATTTATTATTATGCATTTCAGGAAAATTACCATGTTGAACACGTACCAAAGGCGGCAGCGCCAGCGAAATGCAGCGCCACCACCTCCGCCTTCACCATCGCCCTCACCTCCATCAAGATCGCCATCAGCACCTATTGCTCCGCCTGATCTTGCTACTGTAATGAGCTCGTTAGAGGCCATTATGGAAACCTTGAAAGGGTCACAGTCGACCAGAAACAAGGAGGAGCGACATCAGTCAGAGGAAAGACACTCAGAAAGGCCGAGGGATTTCGATGACAAACCTCACAGAGAAGATATTTCACGGGAACTGCAAAAGATTAAACTCCCTGAATTCTCTGGAGGACGAGCTGGAGAGCAGGTCGAAGCATGGTTGGAAGGGATGATCAGGTGCTTCGCATTAAGAGAATATTCTTCAACTTCTAAAACAAGGATCGTTGTATTCCAACTCAGAGGGAATGCTCTGATTTGGTGGGGGAATATGGAAAAACAACTGCATCTCACTTCAGATACTGTTCCTTGGGAATTGTTTGTGGACCGATTCCGTGCGAAATACTTGCCACCTTTCTTTCAAGAGCAGCAAGCTGGAGCCTTCCATACTCTAACCCAAGGGGGTAAAACCGTGGAAGAATACGAGACAAGGTTCATATAACTTGTGAAGTATGTTCCTTATCTAGACACGGATGAACGCCAAGCCGAGCGTTTCATATTTGGGTTAAATCCTCGGATCAGAGCCATGGTAAGAATGTGGAAGCCACCGACCGTGGCAGAGGCAATGGAATGTGCTCGTTATGCAGAAGAACATCTGGGGATAAAAAGGGATTTCAGGCCAGCTGAATCAATACCGCAGGCATTTACAGGAAAGACTCCCCGAAATTTCTTCCGAGGAAATAACTCGAGACCACCTCCTTATGGTAACAGATTTACCCCAAGAGGAGCGGGGGCAGGAGCTCCCAGGACCATAAACGCAATAGCTTCCGAGTCTTCAAACAACAGTGCGTGGAGGTCTCGAGGAACTGGTAATCGAGGAAGGAATGGGAGAGGAAGCAGCACCAGGGGACAGAGTTCTTGGTCGGGGATTTCTCAGTCAAACGAAAAAGGACCAACCCGAGTGGACTGTTGGGGATGTGGAGGACCCCATCTTCGACGGGATTGTCCGGAGAACTCGCGGCGAACAGGAAAAGAACCGGAGAACTCGCGGCGGACTGGAAAAGAACCGTCATCAGATGCTCAAAGCAATCACAGAATCCATGCTGTCGTCAACAACAACCAAGCAGCACATCAATCAACGGTAGTGGAATCTTCAGGTACAATCAATGGAATAAAACTCAAAATCTTGTTTGACACTGGAGCTACTGATAGTTTTATTTCATCTTATGCATTGAATAAATGTGGGTTGGCAACCTGCAAACAAGACGATTTTAGACAGGTAGAAATGGCTTCAGGAGACCTTCAATCGGTAGAATTGTGTGTGGAAGATTGCAAAGTTGATCTAGGAGTCTGTTTGACCAAACTAAAAGTATATGTCACAGCCCTAGGTACTTACGACCTGGTGATAGGAATGGATTGGTTAGAATCTCATCGAGCATGGGTAGATTGTTCCGGAAAAACAATACTTTGCGTAAATGATATGGGTGAGACAATCCAAATTCAAGGTATTAAGAGAAAGGTATCCTTGCGTTTCATCTCAGCCATGCAGATGAAGCGGTGCTTGAGGAAGGGTTGTCAAGTGTATGCCATTCAAATGATAAGCAAAGAAAAAGGGCCTTCCTTAGATCAGTATCCGATTCTATCGGAATTTCCGGATGTTTTTCCAAAAGAACTACCTGGACTGCCTCCTAGGAGAGAGCTAGACCTCACCATTGAATTGAAACCTGGTACGGAACCTATATCTAAAACTCCTTACCGAATGACTGCCCCGAAACTTCAAGAGTTGCAAATACAGCTAAAAGAACTGTTAGATGTAGGGCACATTCGACCCAGTGTTTCACCATGGGGTGCTCCTGTAATCTTTGTCAAGAAGAAGGATGGTTCATTACGATTGTGTGTGGACTATCGAGATTTGAACCGGGCCACGGTAAAGAATAGGTATCCAATGCCTCGCATTGACGACCTTTTTGATCAAATGAAGGGAGCTTCAGTATTTTCAAAGATCGATCTGCGATCAGGTTATCATCAACTCAGGATAAGCGAGAGTGATGTTTCTAAGACTGCATTCTGAACTCGTTTCGGGCATTATGAATTCATTTTGGTGCCATTTGGGTTGACCAATGCACCTACAGTCTTCATGAACCTTATGAATAGCGTTCTCCGCAAATATCTTGACAAATTTGTACAAGTTTTCCTGGACGATATTCTTATTTACTCTAAGAATGAGAAGGAGCATGAAGAGCATCTTCGGATAGTGTTATCTTGTCTCAGAGAGCACAAGTTATATGGAAAATTATCCAAATGCACTTTCTTTCAGAAGGAAATCCATTACTTAGGTCATATCATATCTGGCGAAGGAATCTCCGTAGATCCTGAAAAGGTAAATACAATCAGGGAGTGGCCGATACCTAAGAATGCACATGAAGTGCACAGTTTTATGGGTTTAGTAGGTTACTACCGAAGGTTTGTGGAGGGATTCTCCAAAATTGCAAAACCAATCACAAACCTTCAGCGCAAGGGTGTTAAGTATAATTGGACTGAGGAATGTGATAAAGCTTTTTCTGAGCTTAAGCGATTATTGACTAGTGCACCGATTTTGCAGGTACCGGATATGGATAAAGATTTTACTGTGTGTACTGACGCATCCAAGCAAGGGTTAGGTGCAGTTTTAATGCAGGAAGGAGGCGTAATAGCATATGCTTCGAGAAAATTAAAAACTCATGAAGAACTTTATGCTACGCATGATTTGGAGCTAGTCGCGGTGGTATTAGCATTAAAGATGTGGAGACATTACTTGGTGGGGAGAAACTTTGTGCTTAAAAGTGACCACCAAAGTTTGCAGTATTTATTCACCCAGAAAGACTTGAATGCAAGACAAAGATGATGGAGTGAACTCCTAAGCGAATATGATTTTGCGATTTCATATATCAAAGGGAAGAAGAATGTGGTAGCAGATGCCTTAAGTAGAAGACCCCGAATATTCTCCCTCGTACCTATCAAGGTGAACTTGAGAAATCAAGTGCTTGAACATCTTGTAAGAGATATTTGGTACTTAAAAGTGAGGTCGGGACTCGAAAGCAACCATTCGAAGGAACCTAAGTTTGAAGGGTATGATTTGGAGGAAGACGGAATTCTACGATTTCACGGAAGAATGTATATACCAGACAGTGGGGATCTCCGAAACACCATCTTAAAAGAAGCACACCGAGCAGTATATTGTGCACATCCTGGGGTAAAGAAGATGTATGCTGACACCAAGAGACTCTTCTTCTGGTCAGGCATGAAAAACGACATTGTCAAATTTGTTGCTAGATGCCTGGAATGTCAGCAGGTAAAAGCTGATCATCGCCACCCAGCAGGTCTCTTACAACCTCATGACATCCCAATGACCAAATGGGAGATAATTTCTATGGATTTTAACGTTGGGCTGCCTCTTACGCAACAAAAGCATAATGCCATTCTGGTTGTAGTGGATAGATTAACAAAAAGCGGCCATTTCATCCCAGTAAGAGATACTTATGAAGTAGCTGATGTAGCTCGGGTATTCATAAATGAAATCATCAGATTTCATGGAGTACCTAAGAAAATCATATCTGATAGAGATCCTCGATTCACATCAAGGTTCTAGAATTGTATGCAGTCGGCCTTGGGAACTCAGTTAAATTTGAGTACTGCCTATCATCCTGAGACCGATAGACAGACAGAAAGCGTAAATCAAGTACTCGAGGATATGCTAAGGATGTATGTTATGGACCAACAGTCACGATGGGAAAAGTACTTACCCTTGGTAGAATTCGCTTACAACAACATCTATCACAGTTCAATCGGAATGCCGCCATTTGAAGCTTTATACGGAAGACCCTGCAGAACGCCGTTGAGTTGGGACAGGTTAGAAGATCGAATAATCGTCGGACCAAACTTGATCCAAGAGATGGAGGATCAGGTAAAACTGATTAGACAACGGTTAAAAGAGGCTCAGGATAGACAGAAAATTTATGCGGACACTCACAGAACAGATAGAAGTTATGTGGTAGGAGATCAGGTTTTCATTCGCATCAGACCAAATAAGAGCACCATTCGGTTTGGGAGGAGGACAAAATTATCCCCCCGGTTTATTGGACCGTTTGAAGTCCTGGAAAAATTTGGACCAGTCGCTTATCGTCTTGCACTGCCACCCCACCTGCACAAAATTCATAATGTATTTCATGTATCTGCCTTACGACATTATATTGCTGATAAATCTCATGACCTTCAATGGAAGGAACTGCAGGTATCGGACGAGGGAATCCTAACGGTCGAACCATTACATATTCTGGAACGTAGGGTTCGACAGCTCAGGAACCGCCAGATAGACCAAGTGAAAGTCCAGTGGGACAAGTATAGCCCTGGATCAGCGACTTGGGAGGATGCTGAGAATTTTTTCCAGAATTACCCCAACTTATGCTAAATTTTGAGAACTGAAAACTTTTATGTATATAACTGCTCTATTTTGATACTTGACATTTTGAAACACTATGTAAAGATGCGTTTTTACCTTGCTGGTACATGGATACCCATAAGTCTAGAATGCTACTTCACTCTACTGATACAGGATATATGCTGTTTGTGTAAGATTCACTGGTGCATGGACACCGATATGCAATATGTCATTTAAATTAACATTGCAAGAATGTGAAATCATAAATTAGACATTATAGACGAAAATATCTGTCAATTTATTTCATTTCATTTCAAATATGATTCAAGGAAAGGAAATAAAAGAGTAACTACATTTTGAATATGATAACATATGGGTATACAGATTTAAAATGGTAAAGCAATGCATCATAAATAAAACATGAATGAACGAAACAGAAGAAGCATCAGAAATGAGAAATTTTATTGAACATATGGATACCTATGTAAACAAATTTTTTTTTTTATATATATAAGTTCTGGGATTGATATCATACATATCAAAGTATTTTGAATACGTAGAGGTTGTTATATGGGTAACAAATGGTTATGAACAATATAGATGCATATGCTGTAATATGTGCACGAGTGTTTACATTACAGATTATGTACCAGTGAGTATCATGCAGAAAACAGTTTAACGAAGCAATCTACGTGAAGACAGATTTCCAAGAACAACTAAGACTCCCTGAGATCCTACGATAGGGTGTTGACCCTGGTCCTATTGGGAGGGGTGGGGGTGTGCCCACCGTTTATCCTCCAATACCTGGAGTCATGGGAGGACTGTGTGAGTCACGCTCCCCTAGACGTGTGATGATGACTGCCGGATGCCTACAAGCAGATCAGGTCGACGTAATCGACTCTGATATCATTAAGGTCTATGAATGGATCAGTAAAACTGATGCCATGGCATATTCCTGTAGAGGATGGATAGGATGGGAGCGGAAGAGATTAGGAAGGATAGGATGATTTTAGAATAGTTTGGAGACTCGGTGAAAATGGGAAGTAACAATTAAATTACCAATACATACTTATTTAAAACGAAAATTCAATCTTAAAATACAAGCATTCTACAATCACCCTAATCTCTAAAAACACAATATTGATCTGAGTATATAAAACCATAAACTTCGGGACGAAGTTTTCTGAAGGGAGGAAGTATGTAACGACCCATTCCCAAGTTATACCCAAAACAATATTAGCGTGTGAACGATATAGGCATTTGATAGCTACACCTGCCTATACCACCCACATCGCACTAGTACCCCCACCTAATATCAAGATTACATAGATTGGGAACTTAATATTAAGATTACAGATCTATATATTAAGATCATCTAAGTATAGATTTTATGAAAAGAGGTAATAAAAGAAATGAAATAATAAAGTTAATCCTTAAGTTAAAATGAGTATGCAATATAAAAAAAAAAAATTAATATTAAAGGAACTTAAAATAAAGCCCCAAGCTCTATAAATAAAATAATTATATAATCCCACCTTCATAATTATATATTCGTACTCATCTTAATGTGGATCACCCACCATGAAAAGAAACATTTAATATGAACATAGGGATGGATAAGGCCTCGGGAGATTAGAGGCGGTGGGGAGGATTGTTTAATTTATATTCCTATCTCAATTTAATGAAAAATACAGCATCATAAATACAGAAAATATCACAATTAATAAGGAGAAAATACCTCGGAAGTAGGAGGCGGTGGATGGAACTTATTTAAGGGAGGTGATATGGAGGTTTTGGGGGGGGAGAAAGAAACGGAATTCTGTTGAAATTAGACTGAATTGTGAGATTGAATTGCTGGGAGTCTCTGTTCTTCTTGGATATCTGGGCACGGGGGTAGAGGAGACATACTCTGGGTCTGGGATTGTTCTCGGATTGGCTGGGAGGACTTGGTTGTTTCGATAAAATGTTTATCTATCCACAACATCTGCATCACGGGAGGAGAGCCATCATCAAAACCATCAACTGTGTACCAGGTATTTCTCTTATGTATTTGATTGTTTTTCAATTAAATTTCACTGCTGATTTCATTAAAATACATTACTGTTGTATATAATTTGTCTGCAATTAATTCTCTATGTATGGAACTTTACATTTCATGGAAATACAATCACTTGAAATACATCATCGCTTTAAATAATTTGTCTCTGGGCAAAATTAAAAGTCTCTGTATGGAGCATTACAAGAAGGATGGGACATCTTCTTTGGCAAGATAGATACGCTACATATATTCTAAAGAGGTTGAGAATGCAAGATTGCACCCATGTCTACGCCTCATGATCACCAATCCGGAAGAAGATAGATGGTATCGAATGACAAGGATGTTGGGACCCCACCTTGTATAGACAAACTTTATTGGGTCTCTCATGTATTTGGTCAACACTAGGCTAGATATTTGCTTTCTCACGCTCAATACCCTAAGTCACCATGGTAGAGCCGATGAGGGTACATTGGGGAGAGCAGTGAGGCATATTTTAAGGTATGTTCGTGGGCATGCTTGAGTATGGTTTGAGATATACTCGAGGATGATGTCGTACTTTGTGGATTCACACATGCAAATTAAGTAGATAGCTTTAGTGGATATGAAAAGTACTCTTTGGTACTATCATTGTTGGATCAAGGATGTTTGGTGTAGCATGAAGTGTAAGTCGCAGGCATTAGCTCGCATAAGCAAAGTATATGGCAACAAGCACGCCTACATGTGAAGCTATATGGCTTGTGTTTAGTAAGCTTACTCAAGCACAAGAGATGGAGGCGATCAGTTGTCTACCGTGGATAAATCCGTAGCTGCATAAAGCTTCGAGAATTCCGTGTTTCATGACAGTCGAAGCACATAGATATTTGGTGTCATTTCATCGTAGATTGTGTACAACGTGGACCACCTGGGCTTCAAGATATTCCCAAAGAAGAAGTATATATACTCACAAAAGTTCTGTGGAGAGCTAAGTTCGTCTATTTCAAAGAACATATGGGTATGGTGGAGAACTCCGTTTTAGTAAGGTCAAATTACTTTGAATGATTCTTAGTTGCAAAGAAAGAATATATGAGAGGGAGTTGTTGTGCGTATGCAATGTTGGCAACAAGCCAAATAGGGTCGAAGAACAACACCGATGCAATATACGTAGTTGCTTTTGAATAAAATTATACGAAAGATAGCTTTGCACTAGCCAAATTTACAAGAGTATATGGAAAATGAAATAACTTCAAAGCATATATAGAAGATATTATACCAATAGCTCACAATGCACTATGTCTAAAGGAATAAAATCCATGAATGGATCCCCAAAGTCTTTTTATTTCAATTCGAAGAGTGTACAAAGTAAAGGGTAGCCCAAGCACACAGCTGGTGAACAATTGATGATATAGTGAGATCCCATGGCTCTATTTTATAGAAGTTTGGGATCCAATCCCAAGGAAAATGGTGACAATCCCAAGACAAATGGGTGACCATCCCAATGCTCCCTCATGAAAATTCGAATTTCCCAAGTGGCAACTTGATTTCCTCCTTAGAGGCCCACACAATCCTTGATGAGGAGTTTGAATTAGATGAGAGGACATGTGAGAGTAAAGTGGAGTGGTAGGAGACCACTCTCCACCTCACTCAAGTGAACTCTAATCCACCTCAAGTCAACTCATGCTATCTCCTTCAATCTCGAGTTAAATTCCTCAAATCGTGATCTTGTCACTGAACTCGTTGTCTTCCCACAAAAATCGATTTGTTTGATTTGTGGCCTATGAGTCAACATCACTTGGTAGCTCAACTTTGACTTTTTAGATGATTTTCCCACCTCTATTACCACATCATTTGAGCATGTCTAGATAACTATTTTTCTCCATTTATCTTATTGTTGGGCTAATTTATTGCCACATTTTCCATAAAACTTAGGAAAAGTGCTTGAAGGTCTATAATTTATTTTTTACCCCTCAAAGTGTGTCATAGAAGAAATTATGGTGAGTAGTGTAATTTTACCAAGCACATACTCCCATAAACTTCTAGACATCACTTATTACATTTTACATTCGTATTTTATTCAAATTTATACCCTACGAGAAATTTTAAAATTTTTAAAATGACCCCTAGACCTAATCAAATTCCACGAAATTTTACGAGTTATCTAGTATGCTAATATACAATGACTCTAGACACTAGACTCACACAAGGCCTTGCCATCAAGCCGCACTTCGAGTTTGGGGTTATGCTTAGAGGAAAAAACTCAATTAATTATTAAGTCCTCGAAGGATATAATAATTAACCAAGTGAAAACCTCCCCGTGACTAAACTCACTTGATGACAAGGTCCCAAGTTACCTAGGCCTGTTACATGACTCAACCTATCATACTAGCATCAGTTTCTTTATACATTCATAGGCTTGTGGAATCTAAGTACAACAAAAGAAGATGAGAAGAAGTAGAGTTGGAAGAACTCATGTGATATGGTGAACTTTGGATGGTACATGAATTCTCCTTTGACATATCCTCGGGGACATGGAGTCGTCAAAAATTTTCAGTGCAACTTTAGTGGTCAACACCCACCACCAAGGTGACAACGCAGGAGAATTATTCTCCTAGATACGTCTTCAACCGACAAATCAATGTGCCCCTTATAGCCACGAGATAGCTCAAGGTGCCACACTTTCCGCCACTTGAGCTAACGATTATGTGCCCTCACCCATTTGTTATGATCATATGTTTGAAGGTGGGCCTTCCCCGGGTTTTTCATTATACAATTGGGTATTTTTGCTTGCTTTTCCGAATACATTTGGACATGGATTAGTGGGGGATTCAACAAAAAGAATGGGCTTGGTTTGGACTCCTTTTTCCCTTGTCCCATCCTCGTGGTTAATCTTGCATCCTATTTCGGTGGAATCTCCTCTATTGGCTACTAGCTTTAGGAGTGGCACTACATGGGAAACTCCGATTTTGGTTGCATGGTCCCGCTTCAACACCACATATCACTCCCCACCACTCATTATAACCCATTTTCACACTTTTCCCATTTACTCCACATTTGTCCATTAAACCATACAAAGAGCCAGCCTCCCTCCCTTGTCCACACTACCCTTTGGGTCAAGCCTAAAAACGATACCCGAAGGTTCATGCACTAAAAGAAAGTTAAAAGCATAATTTCGGCACTTATAAATAAGAAAATGTACCATAAAATGCGAAAGATGGTCTGGACTTGAGAATTTAGAAAGTGGGCAAAGCTAAACATGAGCTCTACCTCATCATTATGGCCACCACTCTGGTTTCTAGGGCCCCTATTTGATCATAAGGAACCCATGATTATCCCAACCTAGTGGGGAATGAACTGCTTCAACCTTAAGGGGGTATTCTCACCGCTTTATCATACACATCATGCTCTCATTCCCTGTAGCCTCGAGCGCTGAAGGAAACAAAAATCAAATAAAAGGGCAAGAGGCTTATGAAGAAGGGTGGAAAAACAAAGGTCGGGGTAACTCATGTGCACCATGATTGCTCCCTCCTACATCTATACACCCATGTGTGGCCTCTTCCTCATCATAGTTACCCTGTACCATGGCGTGTGGCTTGGGGCCTTCCTATTGCCCTACTCTCCACCCACCATTATTTCGATGACGTTTTCCATTTGACAAAAGTACCATGGACCTTTACTCCTTAGAGGTTGAAACCGCCTAATAGGGTCCTTTTATTAACCTCCCTCTTGAGCTTGGGAACACCTATATACATTCTAAAGCCCACTTGGAAGGGCATTCCACTATTAAGTGTCCACTTGGGACCAAGGATTTGGAAAGCTTATTTACTCAATTGCACTAATGGATTCTCTTGTTGGAAGGAGACAAAACGCAATGGATCTTATACAGGATTGCGTGTGGGTCTTCATCTTGGCTCGCTCCCTCCCTATACGGGATCCAAACCCTCCGTAGGGTCATGATGGCACTTGTAGGGTGAGCATTAACATCCATGGGCCTCCTCCACGACAAAGCATTGATTGCCACGCCATGGGATTCTTCAATACCACCTTACATTTGTCCGTGCCCCGCCATGCAGAGATGATGATGACCATCAGTATTTCCGCCGGCCACATACTTGCACCAAACACTTGGCAATTGATCCTGTGGCCCAAATAGGGGCTGGTCTCTCCTTGGGAGACGGGGGAGGGCTTGTATCATCATTCTAGCCCTTATTGATGGAGCATCGACATGTTTGATCCAGCTTGAGACCCATCGATTCATTCAAAGGTGCCCCACACCCACTTGGGAGCACTACAAATGTTTTGCTTGGAAAACCAAGGGGTCAACCCTCGTCATCATCAGGAGAGCCCTCTTCATTTTGGCACATGGAGGACTTGTCTTAGCCCTTCCAACGCCCTTTGCACCACTTTTCTATCATTTCTTGTACCTCATTAGGAAGGCTTATTTTGTACTTTTGAGCTATTTGGTGGGTTTGTCACCAATAGATTGTTATTTTACAAATTAAAGTTGTTTTTAGGGGCTTATTGTACTCAAAATCGAACACCTTGAGGCTCATATAAATAAAATCAAGCCTCATTTGTAACTCATCATCATTTGGATTGGGATTTCTCTCAGAAAGAATTTGACCCGTAATTGATGGATGAAATCTGGGTTGTTCTTGATGCATTTTGATGTTTGGATCCTTGTTATCTTATCTTGGAGCTTTTATTTTGCGAATATGATGGATGGATATATTCGCTTTACCTTGAAAGTATTATTTTTGATGTTATTTCTTTACTTTTTCACATGATTAATTTATGGAATATCTTGTCATTATCTTCTTATGCCCCACTTGATGTGAAATTCATGAAACACTAATATCGTGAAGTATTGCATGCATGACATGTTAGATATAGCGAATGAATGTTCCTAGAGGCTTGCATTGTCTTGAAAATCTTGAAACTCCATTATCTTGCCAAACGAAGTGTAAATTCCTTTGTTGTTGGGTTGTTGCCTCAATAGGGTTAGGAGGAAAGTTGTATAGGACTCCTTGATAGAGCGGCTCCTTCATCAAGGTCAATCTCGACTCCATTTCTCCCAATTATCAAGGCATTGTGTCCTAATCCTAGTTGATCACCTTCAAAACCCTTTCTTTTAACTTTTTCCCTCTTTCGCCCTAACCCTAAAAGGCCAACTAGGGCCTAGAACAAATTGCTTTAGGAGGTGATTTTTTGAGAGTGGGATGGTAGGAAACCGCGTTGGTGAGTCCTCTAAGTGCCCTCCAATTTGAGGCAATTCCCATGGCTAGTTTGAGAGAAATCTCAAGCCCTAGCTCTAAAATTGTTTCTATCCTTCACCTATCTTATACCGTGATTCCTAGGGTCATCTCGCTTCTTGAAAACCTGGATTTAAATCAGCCTTTTGACCCTATCATCCTTTCTTGACCTAAAGCATCTCATTGTCTCTAAATTTTCAAAACCCTAGGCCTTGGTTAGATCCCTTACATCTCCCTTATGGTCCCAAAACCTCGCATGATTGTTATCTTACATAACCTTAAGAGAGGCCTTTCCCATTCCCTAGGAAGCGTTGACTTAGGTGTATCTCCCTCTATTAAGTATCCCTTTCACCTAGGTCTAGGCCTCCTCATAAGCCTTCCTTGGAGAGCCATTATCTTGCTCTCAAGCAATCAAGCCATTATCTCGAGTCTCTTCTTTGAATGGGTTTTGGGAATCACTTTGTAACTTTCCATTGATCCTATCATCCTCGTGGTTTCCTTTATACCGGGCTCCTCCCACTCTGAAAGTCCATAAAGAGTAAGGGACACTGACCAAGGTGATGAGTCTTTGTCCCATTGTTGTCATTTGGTCTAGTAGTTGTCCTTAGGTACCACTCCTACAGACCCCTACTAGATTGTGTGGCAATAGGCCTCAAGCCTTTTAGGTTTACTAAGTCTTGCTCTTTCTTTCTTTTACCATCATTTATATATGTTGCACTTCTGTAAAATTTTGGCCCTGGGAATGTTCTAGACAATCCCACTATCTAGTGGACAGTGATTGTAATCTCTAATCCCATTGACCTATTACATGGTCATTTTTGGACATTTATAAAATTACTTTACGTTATTGACATGGTAAATTCAAGTCAAAAAATTTGCACCATTATATTTAGATTCAGATCCCTCATGCCCATGTTTGTTGACCTTTATTTACTTTTGAGAAGGCTGTTAAGAACAAATTACAAATTCTATGTTGTGATGTAGTTGTTCCTAAAACACCAAGTACCTCAATACAATACATGTCATCCTTTCCATATGTTACAAGAATTCGACAGGTATGAGTCCATAAGCTAATTCTTTCATCTCTTTTTCCATTTTAGCGGATAGCACGTCTCAGTGCATGGTTGATTCGAAAAGCTGGAGCAGCATACCATACTGAAGCCAATCTCCCCAGAGTTACATCAAACATTGCCAGAAGAGTCAGAAATGCTCAAACTGAATAGGCCAAAAAATCCATTTAGCCAAGAAATACTGTTAAAATAATCACATTGATTAATCATTAAATGAATCACTGGCCACAAATGAATGGATATTTGCATCATTCAGGACACCATATCCAATAAATTAATCACCACGGGTGCTTAAAAACTCTAGGAAGAATCTATCTATAAGCAAGTTTGTCAAATTACCTTTGGAGAGACCATTGGCTCTCCACTTGTTCACACACTCACAAATACATGCAGCAGCCAAAGCTGCACCAAATTTAGCATCCTCCACCACATTTGACTAACTCTTCAGTCAGGAAACAGATCACCTTGAAGTGCTCAATGAAATTTGTTTCAACTTGACCACTTGAAAAGGTACAATGGCCAGCAAGGCCTTGGAGGAAGTTAACATTAGTTGGTACACCAGCAACCTGGAATATTATCAATTATGGTAATCAATACTTCCACATTATTCTGGATAAGAATAATATATGAACAGGTTATTATACATAATATTAGTACATCTCCTATGAAAATGCTCAGTACGCCTGGAATACTAAGTAAAAAGTCAATATGCTTCACAGAACAACTCAATCAGAAGAAACATATCTGAATAGATAATGCTACTATCTTATAATACCTGAAATTTTGACAGGCAGTCCTTCAATTTAACCAATGCTGCTGCTCGGTTTTCTCCCCCAGACTACTAGTTTAGCTATCATCGGATCATAATGCACACTTACTGTATCCCCTTCTTTTAACTCCAGTCTCAACTCTAACTGTGCAATGATGTGGGTAAGTTGATCTTAAAACTAATTAAGCACCTTGGTATGAAATGATATTATAGTACCAAACAAATCCTTAGTTTTCTTAATACCTTTTGTCGATGTAAGTGGAGGGCAGTAATGATTAAGAAGTCCAGCTGCTGGTAGAAAGCCTTTAGGAACATTTTCAGCATAGATACGTGTCTTTGTAAAGGCATGGCCTTTACAATATATCATTCAATAAGTACAAATTGTCAGCTCTAGAAAGCATTCATCCCATTGTTCATGCAGAGATGTATGAGTGTCAAAATCAGAGCACAATTAATGTTCTTCGTCAATGTTATTCAAATAATTTCTTTATGGTAAGAGATAAATGGTAAAGTAAAAGATCACTTCCAAGTTTTGCTCCTTGCTTGTGCTCAATATTGAATGGAATGGTATTCTTTGAACTGAATTACTAAAGTTCCGCAATTGATTGCAACTATTATAATAGGACAAGAAATGAGAGATATAGATAAAAAGTTGAAAACTAAGTTGCAGGAAGTGTTGTACCCAGGCCTGTTTCTCCCAGAAAACGAAACGGAAATGGGGAAACCTGCATCGTACTACAACAACATTTCCTCCTTACAAACAAGAATTTTCGACTTTTTTTTAACTTTTTTTTATTTGTGCAATTTAATATTATTTTATTCTTTTTAATTAGGTCTTGGATTCTTCTAGATGGGTTTCTAAAGTTATAAAAAGAGGATTAGCTCCTTATTCTCTCATCACATGAATTGAGCAAGTCGATTCACTTGGAGAAGAGCGATTTTGGAGAGGAGGAAGGAGGAAGAGAGTAGTGTGCTTTAGCTTGGGTGTTTTCACCATTGAGTTAAAGGAGATTTAGCAGCAAGAGAGATTTTATGAAGCAGATTTGGAGTGCGAAGTTTCAGCTGTGCTGCATTCTTTTGGTTTTTGGTTTTGCTGCAGCCATATTTCTCTTGCTTTTTCTCGCATTTTGGGGTAGTCACCATTTAAAATTATTTTGGGTAAGAAGCATTCAATTTCTTCGTTTTTTCTCATTGTTTTGTCTATTTTTCAAGGGTTTATGCTGCTCAAAAATTATAAAAAACGTTTCTTTAATTATAGATTTGTTTTTTTTATTTGTTTTGTACAATGGTTTCTTCCATCCAAGGTTCAAGTGCAAACCCCAAGGCCAACCCAAGGGCTGAATATTATCCTCTTTGAGGCATGTTGAGAAGCCGCAAAGATGTGGAGGTGGTGGCTCATGGGAATGGCGGTGTGTACTCTTTGCAATAATTGTTACAAGGGCTCTTACCCAAGAGTGAAGGCACATCTTTTGCATAGAGGAGGACAGTGGATTGCAAAGCTGTATGAAAACATCGCACCTGAGTGGTACAGAGGAAGATTTTCAAAGAGAGCAAGATCAGTTAAATGGGAATCAAAAGAAAGCATGATGATTTTAGTTTGGCAATAAAAATCCAGAAAAAACAGTGAGCCAAGGATTGTAATTGAAGCAAGGAAGAGTGAGAGGCACTCAACAACCGTGAACAACAACCATCCAGAGGGGCATTCCGTGCTGCTTCAAGATAGCAGTGGATTGCTAAATTGGTGAATGTGCAAGGAAGAGAAGAAGTCTATTCCAGTGGCTCAGTTGCACTGCTGCATGTGGTCTCCCATTCAATGTTGTTTGCCCCCCACTGCAAGATATGATAAGGGTGTACTTAACAAAGCTCTTCAAGGGTACAAGGGGCCCAACTATGAAAAGTTAGAACTCATTTTCCAAAAAATGAGAAGGATCTTGTGGAGGATGTGCTATCACCAATTGCTCTTCTTGGAGTAGCCTCGGGGGTTACCATAGTCTCGCATGGATGGGACGATACAAGGCATAGACCATTGATAAACATCATTGCCATCACCAAAAGGAGCAATGTTTCTGCTGCGTAAGACTTCTTGGGAGAGGTAAAAGATGCACAATTCATTGTCGATGTCATTATCAAATCTATTGAACAAGTTGGTCCTAACAAATGGTGGTGCAAGTTATCACGGATAATGCACCGGTATGCAAAGTCAGTAGTTTGATTACCGGGAGGGAGGTATGACCACATCTTTGGACACCCTCGTATTGTCCATAATCCGACCGATCTTAGAGGAGATCGACAATAAATTTCCATGGATAAAGGAACTCATGTGGAAGCTAAGGAAATTAGAAATTCATCACAACCACCACCTCGCCTCAAGCAATATTTCGAGAGTACCAAATTGGAGTTGTTAAAAGTTGTCAGACAAGATATGCCTCAAACTTCATAATGTTGCGCCTTTGTTGAGTTTAAGCAAGCAATAGTGTCTATGGTGGTGAGTCGCCTTTGGGCCGAAAGTGGAGACAAAAGTGTATTCAGAGCGGGAACCGTGCGTGCGTAGATTGTGTCTTGATGAGGATTGGTGGAGCAAGATAGATTTCGTTACCGTTCACAACCCTTGCATTTGAGCTTCTTCAAAGATGTCGACACGGTTCAACCTTTCTTAGGAGAGGAGTAGATGGCATGGATTCCAAGGGTTGAAAAAGTATGGAAATAATTTCACAGAGTCACATGAAATTTTTGTTTGTAGATGGCCTACTTGTTGAACTAATCAAGAGAATCAATAAGGACAAAGGAACAATTGCAACACTCCATTGCATACTTTAGCACATGCCTTGAACCCAAAATTTTATGATGAGGAACTTATTGCTCAAAGCAATGGGAAGAGGAAGGCACCCCATAAGGATAGAGAGAGGTGGCTAATGGGTGAAAAACCCTTATGAGAATTTTTCCAAATTTCATCTACACAGGGAGTTGAAGGAAGAATTTGCTAGTTTTGTTGGGTGTATAGATGATTATTCAGATATATCATCTTTGGAGAAGAGAAGCACCTCTAATCCAGTTTAGGTGGTGGATTTGTCATGGAGCAAATGGTGTACATTTACAAACCTTGTCATTCGCATCCTTTACAAGTGGGAAGCTCTTCATCAAATAGAAGGAATTTGAGCACCTATGGTTTTATTCATTCTCAGGAAGCTGTAATTGTGTTGGGCTCAGCGGTGGCTGCAGGATCTTGTTTATGTGCACTCCAACCTTCGGCTTGCATCTCGTAGGGGTCCGGTAATATGGCAATGGTCCTTCTAAGGAGTGGGATGTGGAACCGTAAAATCCCGATTTGGATCTCTCTTGCCGCATTGAATATTGAGGACCAGGATCATAGAAGTGGAATTGGCCAACATCTTCTTCAATACACCATCCACCGCTTAGCATGCTTCGTCGCTATATTTGATGAGGATTCGAATGAGTATGCTAGACTTTTGACTTTATTGCAATGGTGCCTCAGCAGCATATACAAGGCTGATTTTGAGATTTTGATATATAATAAAGGTCAGGTTTTGGATGTTCATATTGCTATTTTCATTATGTGTCTCATATCAATGATCATTCAGAGTAAATGTGTTGTAACTTGTAAATTTGCAATAGTTTATGCTTTGAATTTATGATTTATCATGTATGTTTTAAACTTGTATGATTTCACATAACATTTCTTAAATGTCCTAAATTATAATATATAAATTTAAATTATATATATATATATATATATATATATATATACCGCGTTTCCCCGTTTCCAAAATTTGGGTGACGGTTAGGCTGTTGAGCCCTAACGCATCTTAGTGTCTAGAGTCAATGTATATTACCATACTAGATCACACAAAAATTGTGAAATTTGGTTAGGTCTAGGTAGTGATTTTTTACTTTAGATTTCCGTAAGTCAAAAATTGCAATAAAAATTGAAATTGGATTGTAATAAGTGTTGTCTAGAGAAGTTGTATGGAGTATGAGTAATCAAAATTACACCTCTCACCCTCAACTTCCTACTATGACACACTTTGAGGGGTTAATAATGAGTTTTGGATCTCAAAACCCACATTTCCTAAGTTTAGTGGAAATTGTGGTATTTAATTAAGCTAGAATTAAATAAAATAGAGAGAAATAAATTATTCCATGTGACAAAATGACGTGGAAATGACTTGGAAATTATTCTAAGTCAAAGAGTTGAGTCAACAGACATGTGAGTGATGACCGAGCACACCGCATCATTAATTCATCATTTATTTATTTAAAATCGAATTTTCCAAGAGATAAAGTTGTGGCAGCTACACACACAAGGAAAATCGAATTTATTAAAGGTAATTGAGCATAAAAGGAATATTCTACATGATTAGTTAATCAAGACCAAGTGACTCCTTCTCACGAACTATCCGGAGTACGACAACACTCAACACTTCACTGTGAGGATTTACGTTATTCCTTGAGCTAGACTGCGTTACTACCTAAGGAAACACACAGCTTCTCGTGGACCTACGCAAGATCACCGGGTCATCTACAGTACGCTTCAATTGGTTCGAGTTTGTTGTGGTGGACTTGGTGTAGCACGAGACTTCTGGCCTGGCTTATGGATGAGTTCATCGGATCATATGAGAATTGAGCTTCTGGTGTGCACAAAGAAATTCGATTTGCTCGCATTCCGCCTTCTCCATATGGAACTTGGCTACCTTTTACTTTGATTTGCTCCAAGTTCACTTCTCACATGCATTCGTCCTTGGGAATTGCTCCGAATCTCTATATAACAAAGTTGTGGGCTATTGTAATCGTATCATGTTATGAGCTATTGGCTTGAGAAAACTCTGCCATTTTTTCATATCAATAAAATCAAGACTTTGGGGCTATTTAGCCGAATGTTCTCTGGCGTTATGAGGTGATTTCTTTTCCATATTATTGTTATTGTAGTTTGAATTAAGTATTATTGTTTGATCGTATTAGTTTATATTTCATCTAGTTGATTTGGATAAGTACATGCAAGCTATCTTGCATGTATCATTGATTTAGAGTAGTATTCTAGAAATAAACATGTCATTTTCTGATCTAATGTTTGGTTTATCTTATTCATTATGATGCTTTAGTCCTTTTTGCAACCGATTTGTTCAAGTGTGTATGGAAGATCTATTTGTATTGTGTGTAGGGAATCCATCCGAGCGTGGGAGAAGTCTCACATAGACCAACTCACTCCCAAATTCAAAACGATCCAAGACCTGCTATTTTCAACCCCAAGCCTTTCATCAAAGGAAGACCAAGAGAGAGTATTTCTCGTTCTCTAGCTACTTGATCATCTACTTCAAATTTTAAAATATAAAAATTTCCCTTTGTAAAGTGTTTTAAAGTCATATTTGCTACTTCAAGAGTGTTTTCAGACTAGGCAAGAATGATTCGGCCCCCATTTCTTGAGCTAGTGTCTTTGTATATTAATTTGTACTTTGGGATCTTGTTTATTTCGATCTACCATTTGATTTTCTTTCACCATGTTTGAGCGTGAACAACGAGGAGCTTGAGGAAAAGATGGCAAAAACTTGATCATCCGCATGCAAGCTCTCCATTACCTCAAAAATCAAATTTTAGGAGGTCAAGCACCTCTTAGACAACAACAACATGATCTTTGCCGTGGGCCTTGGAGCCCTATAAAATTTATGTTTTGAAGGTTTTCCCATGAGTTTTTGTTGTCATCTGAGGAGGAGATCTAGCTTTTTCTGCAGCTCTATCTTCATAAAGGGACCTCCCTTTGGGTGAAATTTTCTTAGAGGTTCTTTTCTCTCATTTGTAATCGCTAATAAAATAACCTTTATGCTTGAGGGAGCTTGGGATACTTTTCCATGGTATCCCCCTTCCTTGGTTGAAGAGAAAGGAGCTTCTTAGGTGGATTGACTCATTTTCTAATTTTCATTTCATTCATGCTAAACTAAGTAACCGCATACTCCTAAAATGCCCTGTGATCCCCGAATCCCCGTGTCGGACACCTCTACGTATCCTGAGCCCGGCCCCAATTCGAAGGACGGTGTATCCGTATAGTGGTACCCGTCGATACGGCGCATCCGAAAAGGGACATGCCGTATCCCGACCGCACTCGCCGGATATGCCCGCGGTTCAAAAAAGCGTTGTTTTTTTATTATAAAGGGGGGCTTTTGCTCATTGTTTTTCACCAATTGAGGAGGATTTTTCAGAAGAGGGCATCAAGCCTATGGCCCTAGTATTTATATATGATTCATGGTAAAAGTGACATTCTCCTTAATCTTCATTTTCATCCTTTTACTTAAATTTTTAACATTACCATGAAATGACTCAGATGTTTGAGAGTGGTTCCAACCTCATTGGATTTCATATGGAGAAAGTAGAATTTTAGATCTCTATCTAAAATCCAAAGCACTTTACGCTTTTCTGATTTCAGATTTGTGGCTTTTGCAATGTTTCCATCGAATTTTGTCATGTATTAGGGTATGGAACTCGTATTTAATCAAGAGCACCAATCCATTCATGCTGTTCTTATGTAACACATTTTGATTCATGACTTGATGAAAAAACTACAAAGATTCATTACTTTCAATCTTGTCTTCCGAGTAAATTTGACGATTGTATCATGTATGGTGTATCAATGTATCATTGTAATTTGTATTATAGTATCAATGATGATGTATGACCTGTGAGTATCTAATATCTATGTTTGAATCAATGAATTTTGTATGAATTTGTGCAAAAAATATCTAATTTTTAATATATTAATATATATATATTTTTTAAAATATATATATATTTTTAATAAAATAATATATAACATAACGATCCTTAAGTATCCTATTTCGGGGTCACTGCATTCGCATCCGATACTTCGAACTCGGTATCCTCGTATCCCCGCATCGTGACTTAGATGCTAAAGAATTAACACTAATGCATTCTACATCCATCTCATTAAATTTTGGGTTTAATTAAACTTACATGCATGAGCTTGGAGTGTAAAAACCGTAAAACTTTATAAGTATATATTATTATTGATAAAAGATGAGATAATTACAAGTTGGGATCACCAAGGCTTTAAATATAGCCCTATGGTGTCCCTTGGCGAAGAGGCATGATCATTGATCATGCCCTTCCACATTAATAATCCTAAGATAACTATATCTAACTAATAATTAATAAAATATACATAACATTGCCCCTCTCTTAAAGATGTTTTGTCCTCAAAGCATACGTAATGATGGACAATGTTGACGAACGACTGGGTTTCTTGAGCGGCGGGCTCCGGCTTCCCACATTTTAAAAAGATTGTGGAGCATCTTCTCGAGTTCAATCTTTTGTTGATGTGGATAGTGACAAGATTTGATATTGACAGGGTCGGATCCTGTCTTGACTTCTATTGGATGTTTGATTTTCCTATCGAGAGGCACTTTTATGGGTAGATCTTGGAATACTTGTTCGTGTTTCTAAACGCGTCCTTGTACTTCTGGCGACTCTTCGTGGGTCCTTTTTGTAGATAACATTTCTAACTGATGACATTGTATTATAGAGGCTGGCGCTCCCTTTCGAATCATCTTCGTCATCTGAGATGAAGATACGACTTGATTCCTTGGGGCTTGGAAACCATACAACTTGTGCTTCTGCCCTTTCCACTTAAAGCTTATAAATTGCTTCTGGTGGTTGGCAGAATAAGTACCTAAAGTTTGTAACCATTGAATTCCTAAGACCACATCGATTCCTTGTAATGGGACGGTGTAGAATGGAGATTCTAAATTAAAGTTTTTATCTGTAGTTTGACCTTATGGAATTTCCCTACTTGTTGAATCTTCTTACCATCAGCCACCATTACCTTCATATTAGGCATGGGGAAGGTAAAGATGTTGAGTCTTTTCGCCATGGTTGAATCTAGAAAATTGTGGGTACTGCCAGTGTCGATGAGCACCATTACATTGTTGTTCTTGATATGTCCTCTTAACTTTAGGGTCTGAGGTTGTGATATGCCTGTCATAGCTGATAATGACACTTGTGGAATGGTTTCGCCATCTATTTCTGGAGAGAGCTCTAAGGTGTCTTCTAATCCTTCTATATATGAATCATTATTGTTAGTGTCATCAGTTGCTTCACAACTATATAGATTTTTTTCTTTTCCATTAGCACATTTGTGCTTAGGGTCCCACTTTTCGCCACAACGTTTGCACTTGCCCTCTCTCATCCTTTGTATTTCCATATGTTAGATTTATCTTCTTCACGAAGATGGGGTGGGATATATTTTGGGTTATCTATATTTTCAGATTGAGGAAATCTTTGTCTTGAATATACTCCTTCTGATTTTGACCACGATAACCTTTCAAATTTCTTTTCAGCAGCTTTTGCTTTTTCCTTGCTACTTCTACTGATGTAATTTCGTGCAGTTCAAGCTCTTCTTGTATATGGATTTTAAGTCCTGATATGAAAGACTGGATTAGACAAGATTCTGACAATCCCGGTACTCGTGTTGCCAAGGTCTCCCATTCTCGAGTGTACTCATCCACATCTCCTTTTTGGCGTAATTTGATGAACGTTGAAAAAAACTTTTCTTCTTTTATACCTTGGAATCTTTTAAAGAATGCATCCTTAAATTTCCTCCAACTGATAGGAAGCGTCGTCTTTTTCCACGACATATACCAATTATATTCTTCTCCTTCCATTTTCATGGAAGCGTGCTTAATTTTTTTATCATCACTATTAATGTCATAAATCTCAAAATATTCTTCGGCTTTATTAAGCCATGCAACGCTATTTTTTTCATTACCGTCAAACTTGAGTAGCTCGATTTTCGCTTTTCGCTAATATGCTAATGGTGGAACAAGAAGGGGATATTGATTAGTAAATGCATTCCAGAGCTGCTTATTTTGAGAATCTGCATTACTATCTTCGTGATGATGTGGGGAATCGGTTTTTTCCTGATGCTCCTCTAAGTTCCCTGAATCTGTGGAATTGTTCTGTTGATTTTGTTCCATATTAGGGAATATGGGTTGTTGTATCTGACTTATCCTATCTATCTTATCATTTCTGTCATCTTGTTCATTGTATTTATGCTTTTCTATGGCCTCATGATGATTTAGCCACATTTGTCTTTCTATTTGATTCGTCATATCTTGAACCTTTTTGATATAGATTTGGGCTTCTGCAGTTGTACCTTGAGGCCCATTAATATTTTCCAAACTCGTCTAAATTATTATTGATTTCTTCTCAAGATCCAGCAATTTTTTTTGGAAATCGGCCATCGACATTGATGAAGACATTGAACATGTATGCAGTGGTGAATATTTTTATACTTAGGTTTTTAATAACAACAATTACTATTATTATTATTATTATTATTTTATTTTAAATAATAATAATTATTATTATTATTATTATTATTATTATTATTATTATTATTTTTAACTAATTTTTATATCAAAATTAATTTTAAATTAAATTTAATATATATATATATATATATATGTTTGTGTGTGTGTGTGTGTGTGTGTGTGTGTGTTTGTTTTATTTCTTTTTTAAACAAATCGATTTTTTTTAAAGTCCACCGATAGACACAATGTTTCAGCAAAATTAAAAAACGATAGCAAGCGTGACAGAAGGGGTGTCGGGGGAGCTGGGGCAGGAGTGGAGGCAGGTGACAGCTGCAGCAGCAGGGAAGTACCGACGGCGGGGAGACGGAGCTACGGCTGGGAATAGAAGTACGTTAGGTGTGTGGTGGGTAGGAAGTAGGGAGAGTGTGGTGGTCAGGCGGAGAGGAGCGAGAGGAGGGTGGTGGGCGGGGGAGGAGCAATAGTCGGTGCGAGAGGGGGGGAGGGCGGGGGTTGGGGAGGGGGCGCGAGGGTGAGGGCGGGGGAGGGCAGAGTGTGGGACGGGTCGGGGTGGAGTGTGGGAGGAGTGGGGAGGATTGTCGGGGAAGCGTGGAGTAATAAGGCGGGGGGAGGTTGACGGCGGGAGGGCCGAGGAGGGTGGACGGCCGAGGTGAGGGAGCTTGCAAGAGGCTGGGGTGTGTAGCGAGGAGGTAAGGGGAGGGCAGCGAGGAGGAAGGGTGGCGAACGGGATGTGTAGAGCGGTGGGAAGTGGGAAGGGTGGAGAGAAAGAAGTCGCGGGAGAGAGCCAAGGGGAATGGGGAGAGGTGGTAGCGGAGTAAGGGAGAGCGAGTTAGTTCAGAAAAATATTTTTAATTAATTAATTAATATTTAAAGAGAAGAAGGGGAATGGGATGGGCAGCGAGGTGGACGGGAGCTGTAATGTGATGTAGTAATGGAGTGAGCGTAAGAGCGTTAGGAACGTAGGGGGAATTACGTATTGCAATTAAATTCTTCAACAATTCGCCTTTGGTTTTAAAAATTGTAATTTTGTAGAAATTATTTAATCGATGATCCTGAGGATCCGGAGAAGAGTGATGGGATCCGATACCAGTAGGTCTAAACTTTGGTAAGCTTGAATAATTATATATTATTATTGATAAAGGATGAGATGATTACAAGTGAGGATCACCAAGGCTTTAAATATAGCCCTATGGTGGCCACTTGGCGAAGAGGCATGATCGTTGATCATGCCCTTCCACATTAATAAACCTAAGAATAACTATATTTAACTAATAATTAATAAAATATACATAACAAATAAGTAATGGATAACAATTATTGAATGCTTGAAAAAATTCATAAATCTAAACGAAACACATTTGAATGCTAAAGGAAGTAATAAAAGTAATTAATGGACTAGATAAACTTGGAGCAAAAATAGAGGGAGGTGCATAGATAATTCGGATGAAATATCAGCCCCAACATCATCGTTTGTTACAAAAGTTTAGAGTTTATTGAAATACGCTTGTGCACATTTTATTCCATCTTTAGTTTATAAGACCAAATAAGGAGAAATTACAATGTCTATTATATTTATATTAAATAATGTATATATACTATATAAATAAAATAAATAATATAAAAAAAACTAGTTATTGTAATAAGCTAATTATTTAACTTTAGATCTATACTCATCCCGATTCAGTGGAAAACAAATAATCTATGGTAGAATTTTTATTTGTAAAAAATCAAATTAATACGAAGTATGTATGTCATGTGTGGCAAAGAATTTATTTATAATACAATATCTAATATAAAAAATTACAATGTCTAGTATATTAAAATAAAAAACGTGTTACACAAAGGTTTAAGTGTGAGTGCAAAAATATTTTTAATAATATTTTTAATTTATGATCAAAATCTCCCCCTGATCGGGGTGCGAAGTTGGTAATGATATGAATAGGGATCGAACTCATCACTAAAATGAGAAGGGCCAAGGCAAGTGGGCAGCCCATCCAACACCTTCCCATGCGTGATGCAATTAAGGATTTGCGGATCCTTAGAAATTTGTTAGATCGGACCTTGTGCGAGGGTTATCTCTCCCTCTAGGTTGTGAGAGCTGAAATGTTGCATGCAAGCATTTTGATGGGCTCTATTCTTGACTTCTCTAGAAGGTGATAAATATTTTTTCATTGGTCCGAGGTGCTAGTGCGAAAAATAACCGGTGTGTGTCATGCCCACGAGTTGGAGTCATATGCGACCGAGTTGTGGCGTGTGTGCCCATGTGCGATGAGAGCCCGTATTAGCCAACTCGTGCATGTGTGATGGAGAAGTACGCCGGGCGTGCTATGTTGGCGAGCGCCCACCCTTTGGGTGAGTCATGTAGCAACGGATGAGGTCGTGTGTTTTGGTGAGTGCGGTGAGCGGGAGGGCAAGTCAGTGTCGGCCCGAGCGAGTCATGTGGTTGGAAGTGTGTTCGGTGGATGGGCGCACCGATGTGATGAGCTAGGTGAGTTAGGAACGTTGAATGGGTGGCGAGCCGACCCAAGTGACCCGAGTGACTCGAGCGACCAACCGATGGTTAAACATTGCGATGGCGAATTTATATGGAGTTTTGGTTGAGTTATACATGGTAGGACGACTCATTATGTGGGTAGTTGGATGACTCATGAAGAGTCGTGATCCCTTTGCCGAGAGGATCACAACATGGGTATAAGTAAAAACATGACGTGGAGATTTTTAACATCATTCAACGAGTTCGAGTTCATATCATATCGCGACAATGAGAAAGGGACGAAGAACAAAGGGAGTAGGTAAAACGATGGGCGACATCAAGACTTGGGTTCACGTTCGAGCGTGGGGTCATAGTCGGGTCGCAGTACCGCACGGAACATGTAGGCCATGCACCCGCATTGTAGGGCAAAGGTCTGTCGAAGTTGAAAAACCGAGGCGAGAAGATCGTGGGAGTCAGGCATTTTCCGAGCGAAGGTGCGAGTGTAGATAGTTAGGCGACTAGTCGAGTGGGCAATAGCGCATGTAGAAGAAGTGCGAACAAGTCAAGTCGGGCATGACCGCATGCAACAAGTGACCCGAGTGACCCAACTACATGACAATGGTTTAGGTCGGAGCAAAGACACATTTAGGGGGTGACTCGAGTGACTCGAAGCCGCATGATTTTCGAGCTTCAAAATTTCATTTGAAGGAAAATTTTGGGGTTTCCAGCATATTGATGTGCGGATGAGTGGTAGGATTGCACAACTCAAGCATGGTTTTTTGGGTAAACTTGGCAAGGTGTGCGGTGGCCGTACGTACTTGGTGAACTTGTATAATTATTGTAAATTATACATTGTTGAACAATTTTATTTATTATTGGGCAGAATTTTTTTCGAGTTTCCTCCCAAGTATGTATGGACGTACTTGTGATGATTGTTTAATGTTTAATTGTGAAAGATTAATGTTTATTCGCTTCATTTTTTAAGAACACTTGTTTGGAAAATTTATTAAGTGTTGAAGTTAGGGCATAGTCTATGCACTTAAGTATTGATAAAAATAAAAAAGTGTAGTAGTATCATACCCGCTATATGTGGTTGAAATAGAACCACAAGTATAGGGTCATGACTAATGGTATCAGAGGTTGATTCGTGGTGATTTCGAGGTGATTCGAGTTGTGTTGATTATCGAAGAAGTGAGAATATATTTGCAGGCTTGCAGGAGGTATTGAAGCTTGGAATTATATTAGTTGGTCTCGGTAAGACATTAGGAGGTTGAGTAGGGGCAAGAACATGGTTAGTGTCAAAGCTAAAACTGGGTGAAGATGGCAAGTTTGAGAGCTTTTCAAAATCTTGATGACATGACAAGTTACTTTGGAAGGAAAAGAATAAACAACACTATGAAGCTCTTTAGAAAGAGTGGGAACACTTTAGAAAGATATTGGAGATGGAATAGTCGAGGTGTGGAAATCCTTGAAAAATCTTCATGGCGTGTCTATTGAACTTGAATAATTGGAATAGTGGAGGTGTGGAAATCCTTGAAAAATCTTCATGGCAGGTCTATTGAACTTGAATAACTTGATGAGAAGATACAACATGGTAACAGAAGACTCCAAGAACTCATGGAGGAAAGAGTTCGCTTAAGGGAGGAAAGTGCCAAGTTGCAAGAAAAATTCAAAGGACTTGAAGATGAGATCAAGAGGGACTTTCTTGATCATAAACTCGTTGTTATAGAAGATGATGAAACTTCATACATTGACAAACTTTGGGAATGATACTAAGATATGTAGGATGACTTGCAGAGGATTGGGACACTTCGAGTGGAGGAGGTCAACCTATGTTAGATTAGGGCACTTGAACAACATGTGAAGCTAGATGGGAATTAGGTTGGAACTAAATAAGATTATATGAGTGAGCCACATGGAGAGATTGCATACACTAAGAGGATCGATAGGTCAAAGCATTAGTCGAAAGACACCTCGAAGTGGACTTAAGTAAGAAAGTTGCAAAAGATAAGGCACAAGACTAAACCAATGGAAGATGAAAGTTCCTTGGAATTGAGGTTTGTGTAGGTAACCATACATGGAAATAAGTTTGTAGCTTTGGTAGACACTAGAGCTACTCCATTTCATTAGTTGGAAAGGGCAACTTCATCTTTTAGGAAGAAGAAGGTTGGAATGGAGAAAGAGTTGAGTCCTTTCAAGGCAATCAATTATGGTATGAAAGTTGTGGTTGGTGTTTTGAAGAACACAGATATGAGACCAGAGCTCATTGTTTGGACGAAGATGAATTTGAGAGTTATCGACATCGATGATCATGCTATAGTGTTGAGGGCAAATACTTTATAGTTGCAAAAAAATCCATACCAATGGTGGACCATGATATACTCTTGATTATAGTCTGGAGGGAAGACCATGATTGTTCCTATGACAAGGAAGATTCTCTTTGGGATATCAACCAAGGATTAATTCATTGGTTCTATATGAGAAGGGCCCCTAATGTGAGAAATGAATATGCGAATAGGAGAAACTTAGATGTATGACTCAGAGAAGTGCATGATGACCTTGTTGCAATAGCCATGAAAGAAAATAAGGATGGAGGTGGAATGTTTACTTCACTTCTTAGACATGCGGTTGAGACTACTACCCGGGGATCTTCACCAGGATGATGTTGTGGAGAGAGGAGGCCCAAGGGCCGAGTGCTTCTTCTAATGTAGGCCCGGGGAAGGATTATGCAAGTAGAGACCCAACTTACATTGTGGACTATTGTAGATATTCTATGGGCATATATGATTTTTCAATTGAAAAGGAGAAGCTTGGAAAGATTAGATGTACTCGGGAGAGGAGATTGATGTTATACATGAGTACTTGAGGAATCAACATAACTATGATACTTGGGTGGATGAGAGTCGTGGAGGAAGCTTTCTGGCCCTTGCTTTGAAGTGGGCCTTTGGAGGTGGGTGTGTGCGTGTGCCTTAATGACATAGGAAGGATTGCACCACCCTCACAAAGGGGCCTTTAAGGAAAGGTCCCTCACACATTAATGGATGATGCTTGGATGGATGTGGCTACTTTGGTACATGACCACATATAACACATGGATTAGCATCATGGACAACATATTGGAGAGATGATGGATGATACTTCTGGACTCGTATATGGCTTACTTGACACTTGATGGAAAACATGTTGCGGATGAGATGGAGACTACTTCATGGACCTAAACAAGGCTTACTTTGATGGGATGGATTCTTGATTTAGTTGATGATGTGACAAGATGTAGGAGAAAAGCGACTGACGTGATGGAATGAGGAGGTGCATTCTTATGGTGAGAGTGTATGGTTGGGACTGATCATGTGATTAGTTCGAGTCATGGGGGCTAGAAGTGTGCTGATTTATGTTGGAGACATGTATTCATATATGTTGATTTATGTTGGAGTATCTTGGAAGAATATTTACATGATGATATTGATGATACATGATGAGGCATATGTTGTAGTGATAACATGTAGCTTGAGTTTGAGAGATTGACTTTCCATGATGGAGGCAGCATGTGGAGATTGCGACAGGGATGTGATTGATGATCATGGATTGAGGAGGCCTATCCATCCATATATATTGAGTCATGAACCTTGGTGGTTTGTGGGATTATGGAGCAGAGATGCGAAGCATGGACATCTTGGATATGTTGGAGCTAGAGACACTTTACGATGATGATGATAGAGTTGTCAAGGATACCAACCTTATTTATAGTTGGGGAGGAAGTTTGCCCACGATTTGGAGTCATATGTGACCGAGGTGTAGTGGGCACACCCATGTGCGATGAGCTCCCATATTAGCCAACTTGGGCATGTGTGATGAAGAAAGTGTGATGGGTGCACCGTTTTGGTGAGCACCCACCTCTTGGGCAAGTCATGTAGTGGTAGACGAAGTCATGCATTTTGGTGAGCGAGGCGCTAGGCGGGCACACGCCCATAGCGAGCATGTGATTCATGTGGGAGGCAAGTGAGTCCACGAGATTGGAAGTGCATTCAGTGGACGAGCGGACCGGTGCGATGAGGTAGGTGAGCTAGGTGCATCTGGACACGTGGCCAAGCCGACCCGAGTGACCCGAGTGACCTAAGCGACCAACTAACGGCTATACATTGTGATGGAAAATTTATATGGAGTGTTGGCCAAGTTATACATGGCAGGTCGACGCATTATGTGTTGGAGCAAGACGACTCATGAAGAGTCACAACCCCTTTTCCGAAAGGGGGACTATGACATGGGTATAAGTAAAACATGGCATGGGGGATTTTTAAAAACCATCCAATAGTTCAAAGTAAATAACATATCACGAACAAATGAAAAAGGGACGAAGAACGAAAGGTTTAGGAAAATCAACTAGTAGTCACAAGACTTTGGTTCACGTTCGAGCACAATCACGTTCGAGTTGCGAGGCTACATAGAATGTGCGAGGCCATGCACCCACATCGTGGGAAAGTTTCCAAAGTTGAACAACCGAGTGAGTGGACTGTGGGAATCGAGTGTTTTCGAGCGAGACGTGCGGTGCGGATAGTTGGGCGGATAGTTGGGTTGAGCGGTAGCACGTGCAAAAAGAAGTGCAAACGAGGTCGAGTCGAGCACAACCGTGTACAAAAAGTGACCCGAGTGACCGGACTGCACAACATTGGGTCGAGTCGGGTAGGACGTGTGCGGGGAGTGACCGAGTGACCCGTGCTACATAATTTTTCGAGTATAACTTCATAATTTTATTTTGAAGGCAAAATTTGGGGTTGTAACAAATTGATGTGCGATTGACTCGGCAGGATTGCATGATTGAAGCACGACAGTTGGGTAAACTTGGGCAAAGGTGTGCAGGGTGGCTACTATAATTGGTGAACTTCTATAATTATTTTAAATTTTACATTATTTCGAACAATTTTATATATTATCAGGGAAAAATTTTCGAGAGTTTCTCCTCCCAATGTATGTATGGGTGTACTTGTGATGATTGTTGAATGTTTAGTTGTGAAAGATTAAATATTGAAGATTAATGTTATCCCACTGCATTGTTAAGAACACTTGCTTTGGAAAATTGACTAAGTGTTGAAGTTAGGCATAGTCTATGCGCTGAGTATTGATAAAAATAAAAAGTGTGGCAATAGGGCCACACCTATTATACGTGGTTGAAAGAGCTCCATGAAATATATCGTTGTGATAGTGTGGGACACGGACACGGCACAAAGGCAAAGTGCGGATTCTAGTATGTTTCTAAGGCTCTGCTAGTGAATGAGATGAAGGCTTCACCTCGCAGCATGTTGGAAGAATGGTGAGGTTTGAGGACATTGCTACTCCGGAAAATTGGGTTTTTTTTATTAATTTAGATTTGTTTGTATTTTTCCATGTTAATTTTTGTTTCCTATGGATATTTTTCTTGCTCAAATGGGAATGCATTGTATTTTATGGTCTTTCATCGATAAAATTCACGCATATATTGTATTTTAACTAGTTTTACCTCTAGTTTCCGTTGCTTCACCAAGTTGGGGGGGTAGTATAGTGGTTATGGGTTTCCCGAAAGGGACCCGAGCCGGTAAACCCTAGGTGTTGGCACTTGATGGGTTCGTCACCTATTCTATGTCACCACCTGGTGACATGGGAAACCTCTGGTTTTTCGAAACGCAAAGGAACGCCATAACAATTTTGAGGTGTCCGAAGAGAATATTTAACAATCTATTTGTTTGTATTTTCATTTCGAGTCCGCTAAAAGCGTCAACCCCTCCGGCTCCCGCTACTATGGGTTTTACCTCCCGATGTGGGTTAGAGTGGCTCGCAATTGTTTGGTGGTCCATCAAAATTTAGAATGGTGAAGGCAGGCATTTGGTCAAGGCAAGCGAGGGCATGGAGGTCATGAAAAAAACCCGCCAAGTGACAAAGGTAAAGCGCGAGGGCATCAACAATAAACCTCAATGGAAAATAGGAAGGAAATATGATCGTCGAGAACATGTAAAGCATCCTTCATGTGTACAACTTTGGGACTCGACATGATGGGTGAAAATCATGATTCCTTCATGGGAGACAAAATTAAATGCAAAAGCGATTGGAGAGCTCCCGCTGAGGACTGGACACCCTTGGTTTCGGACTCGAGCATACACATGATTAACGTACTCTGTTTAAATAGTCGGTCCATTTATGCTGGCTTATGAAATGTATTATGGAAAAAACCATAACTGCTATGAAGAAAGTCAAGGTTCATCGATGGCCAAGTCAGGTCTCAAATATATGCAAAGAGAAATTCAATCCATGGAGCTACAACGTCATCACTAGAAACATACTGCCTTATCCGAATTGAACGTCAACTACAAGTTCGCATCAATTTGAAATGCCGAGGTCAAGTGCTAAAGACCCTGCTCTAGTAGAATCATCCGATGGTTAGCTACTGGGATGAATTGTTAATTTTTTTGATGTTTTCTCATGATGATCCGGGTCAGATAGCATTTAATTTAGTAGTATTAAGTGTTGAAGGGTAACATACTTTACTGGGATACAAGGCTTGGATAGACAGACTTAAGCTGTTAATGTTTTGGATGAATTATAATGTTGTTTGGTGATCAACGCACCTAGTTTCCTTTGGGCAAAGGTTGAGGTCATTGAATATATGATATGATTGTAACTCTGATTTTACAAATGAATGAATAGAAAGGTACTTCCAAGCTAACAAAAAAAATTATGATTAAAATTTTGAAGACAAAAGAGAAAATTTTATTTATTTGTAGTGTTGACTTAAATTTTATTATTTATATTGAACCATGATTTAAAATTGAATTGTAAAATTATATAATATAGGTAAAAATTTATTGAGGAAAAATGATTAAACCAAATCCATAGTGAAGGGAAAAATATGAGAAAATTATCAAGGGAAAAATCAATGTAATACGCAGTGTTCGGTTTTTTGTTTTTAAAATCACTAGTTTCTATGGTTAGTAAAGCCTTACAAAATAATGATTTTTTTTTGGAAAATAAAATATTAATTATGGAAAAATCCATAAATTTGGAAAAAAATTGATAATTAATTTATGAGGACAATTGGTGATTAGATTTTTTTTAATTTTTTATTTTTATAATCAATTTTTATTTGAAAATTTTGATTTTAAAACACATAAAATTAATCATCCACAGATCAAAAAAATTAGAAATTCAATTTTTTAAAAATTCAAAAAATAATTTTCAATTTGTAAAAATAAGTTTAATATTTAATGTTACCAAAAAGTTTAATAAGCTTTGGGAATAACCTCTAAAAATTTGCAAATTAATTAAAATTCAAAGCATTTTAATGGAATTGCGAAATTTATGTGGTGTAGTGTACACAATCGTGTCTAGGTAAACTTTAAGGCATTGTATCCATTTGTGCATTAAAAAATATAGTTTTAAAAATGGAAATTTACACATGCTATATGCATATATAAAAACTAATATAGATTCATTTTGAAGATGATTAAATCTCTTGAGGCGTATACTTTTTTTTTCAAGTTTTGTACTCTAAAAAGAGGTACCATAGATTATCTTTTAGCCTTGTGGACATTAGAAATTTCTTTCTTTATTTCTCATCTTTTCTAGAAGTAATTACGGTTTCCTTTGCACAACTTGTGTGGGTCCCACAATATCGAGTTACCATGAAAGTTAACCATAGTTAAAAAGGCTTTATGTCAAGGATGGCCATTCCTAAACAAAAAAATCCCAAAAATGTGTCAAAGTTGAACAAGATTTAAGTTGAGAATTTATCATAATTAGTTAAAGAGATTTTTTGTAGAAATTATACAAACAATATGCATATTCACCGGATTTAATCCGATCATGCAATATACTAGAGAAAATATTGAATCATTCTACAATTAATTTCGCAGAAAATTAAACATGATCGCACAATCACACCACGTAAAAAGAAAGAAGCAAATCAATCCATAACACAAATATTTTTTCCGGGCAAAGCTTGTCTGCTAAAAACCCCTCTATCTCTATTGTATAATGAACCAAGGAATCATGAAACAATACAATGCATTCTTTCTCACAAGAACTGTTGCACTCTCCCCGACTATCTCACACTCGATCCGGACAAAATCGAGTTAGTACTTAGCCAATTCTCAGCCCTATCTTTAGACTGCCTTGCTCACGAAATCCCTGTTCTTTAGGAATTTCAACCTTCCTTGACTACGCTACTATCATGGGCAATCCTGTGGTGTTTTAACTACATCTAGGCAGGTTTGCTAAAAATACAACTCGATAGTTAACATCCATTTAACCACTTTCTCAACTAGGTCTTCATTAGAACCGACATGCATGCAACTACTAATAGTAAATCATCGATCACTTGACGAGATCACTTCATGTGAATTAAATCCGATTTAATTTACTTGACCTCTCACTAGTGCAACAATCGAGCTACAACTAGTTAAACTAATTTTAACTCACTTAATTGAGTTAACTGATTTATCATGCATTAAACTAATACACTAACTAAAACTTGGACTCTAAAATAAATAGAATCACTCTACATGCATCATCAACCACTCGCAACTCCAAATTCATGAGCTAATCGAGTCTATCACGGTCGATTAGCTATTACAAGTGTTTATGAGATAAGATTACAATTTATTGTCCAATTTAATTAAGGAAAATTAAATTAGACAAAGTTTCCAATTTATTTAATAAATTGGCTTGCAAACTAATGTATCTATAGGACCCATCATCGTGTGACTTTATGTTCCACACTAGTGTGTGTGTTTGTCATGTTGTTTCTGGATGCCAATTTCATCGTTTCTTGCTACAAATTTCAACACTCCATCTCAACAAGAAAGGAATCAATCTGTCTCGACTTTCGGTACCTTTGGAATGTTCTTCATGCAACATGCAACTCTTGCATGAAACATGAAACTCTTGCATGCAACACTTCTCTAGTGTTGTTCGCACATGCAACTCTTGCATGCAACACTTCTATAGTGTTTTTTACACATGAAACTCTTGCATGAAACACTTCTAAAACCTGAATAGCCTCCAAACAATCGAGTCAATATAATGCATTTGTCATCGTAGTCTTCGATCTGCTACTAGCTACGCATCATGTCTACTGGACTCTCTGCGTTGTTGACATATGCATGCATGCACCGTCTGCCAATTCTAATCGCGCTCCAATATCCGACACCCGCCACTTTGATTTCTATCTTCCTAACATCTATCGCATCAATCTAACCGATCCTTCCCCTGCTATTGTTGTACTTGTGGGCTCCTCGTAGCCAAGTTTCGATCCATTAGACACACCATCTCAATGAATCTTTCCTAATTTCTTCTTGGGATTAATTTTTCACGTCTCCCCCACCTCACACCTAGAGGTATAGCTGCATGTACTCCCTCTTCCCTTTCTAGCTTGAAATTTCCCCCCTCCTGGAGGCTTTCTGCTTGAGCGGTCTCTTCCACTCGGTCTCTCTCTGCTTCTCCAATTGTGGCTACTCCACAAACTTCTGAGACTCGTCGTTGAGGCTGCATGTTGATAGATAATTTCTCCTCTCAACCACCAAGTCACTAACTAATTATTTTCTCCTCAAAGCCTTGCATGCTTCCTCAACCTCTAGTGCATACACTTTCTTGAATCTTGAGCCGATCCGTCTACTTCGTCTCGTGGCTATGTGTTTAAGGAAGAATTTTCATTTCTATGAACATCACTTCATAACCACAATATTCCAATACCGCTACGGAGACAATATTTTTCCCTTAAGCCTAGAACATACAAAAAATGTGCTAGATATGATAGGGAGCTAGACTCCCTATGAAAGGTAAATCGTACTTATTCCGATCGCACTATACCTCTCATCATCTCCAAACTCTATTCTCTGTTGGAGGTCCTTCTCCTCCAAGTCATTGAAGAGATCTCTATTCCTCGTCATATGGAACGAGGTGTCGTTGTCTCATATACCACATGCATCCCATTGTAGTGTTGGCCATGCATGCGATGAGAGTAAAATCAAGCTCTAATTGTGAATCTAATGCTTCACTTGTTGCAACTGCAACCTTCTTTTTGCTTGGATTCTTCTATGGAAAATTCGAAGCATAGTGCCCATGCTCGTGACGGTGAAAACATTTGATCTTGGACAAGTCTTTCTTGCCCACTTCGCCTTGGTATTTCTTTCCCTTAGCCTTCTTTTCCTTCCTGGAAAAGGCATAATATTCCTTGTCATTATTCTTGGATGTGGATCCATCCTTGGTATTCACGCTCTGAATTCTTCTTGTACCAAATTCGACCAAAATTGCTCCCAATCTCGTAACTTGTCCCTCCCATTCACCGAGTCTTGGTAACTATGCTAGCTCTTGGGAAGCCCTATAAGTGTTAGGCTCACCAATTCATCATCTGCTACAATCACACCAACACTTCCAAGCTCATCTTGACATTGAGTGAACTTCGCCAAGTATTTTGGTATCGTCTCGACCTATTCCTTCTTGATTTTCCCTGAGCTTTTCCTTCAATGCCAACTTCCTATGGTCATTATTTGTTTCTGAAATAGATCTATTAAGGCCTTCCACATTGCATGTGAAGTCCTTGCCATGGAGACTCGAGACAATTTGATCTACGAAATCCCTCTAATAAGATCCCCCTCGCCCTTGCTACCTTCTTTTTTCCAAGCATCAAGAAGAGCTGACGTCTTCATCGTGAGCTTGGGAATATCATTATTGATGAATTATTTCAACCCGTTGTGCTCCAACATCGCCTCCATTTTGTCTTTCCGTGCAATATAATTAGAACTACCCTCGAGTGTATATTCCAAGCTTAAGCCATTGAAATCCATCTTGATCCGCTTTTTTGCACCAACGAAAGTATGTCATGCAAGTTTGAATATTGTTCAACACAAACTCAATTTCTTCTCCATTGTAGTGATTTATGTCGCTCTAATACCATGTAGAAATTACACAAACAACATGTATATTCACTGGATTCAATCTTATCATGCAATATACTAGAGAAAAATATTGATTCCTTCTACAATTAATTCTACCAAAATTAAACACAATCGCACAATCACACCAAGTAAAGAAAGAAGCAAAATCAATCCACAAAAAAATATTTTTTCCTGGGGAAAGCTTTTGCTGCTCAAAAACCCCTCTATCTCTATTGTATAATGAACCAAGGAATCATGAAACAATACAATGTATTCTTTCTCATAATAATCTGTTGGACTCTCCTAACTATCTCACACCTGATCCGGACAAAATCGAAAGCTAGTACTTAGCCAATTATCAACCTATCTTCAAACTTCCTTTCTCACATAATCCCTATGGAATGCAATCCTTATTCTTTAGGAATTTAAACCTTCCTTTGACTTGCACTAGTATCATGGGCAAATCCTGTGGTCCCACACTAGTGTGTGTTGTCATGTTGTTTACGGATGCCAATTTCATCGTTTCTTGTTGCAAATTTCAACAAATTTTGTGTGGGAGTAATCTTAAGAATCCCCAAGGTTGGAAAATTGAGTGACCATGTAAGTTAACCGTAGTTAAAAATTCTTTATGTCAAGGATGACCACTCATAAACAAAAAAAATACCCAATAACATGCTAGGTTGAACATGATTTAAGGTGAGCCTTTATCATAATTAGTTAAAGCAATTTTGTGTGGGAGTTATATTAAGAATCCCCAAATCTAGAATTTAGGTTATGATTTAAGTCGTGAATTGATTGAAAAAAAATCAACATTAATCCCATTTATTTTTTTCAATTAAACATTTTATATCATTCTACCTAAAAAAATCATTTAAAAACCTAAAGGAAATATTTAAATATATATAGTTTAATGTAAATATTATCAAATTTATTAATATGCTAGCATCAAGAATAATGTAAAAAACCATGCCAAAAATGGCTTTTTTAAATCAAATTATGCATTGTTTAAATCAAATTTAATTTAAGGTGTTTGTCTCCCACTACATCATATGCATCATGGATTTTGAACATGAAACTCGTTGGGGAAATTATATGAATGATATATCACCACAAATTAAATTATCAACGAGGGAGTTGTAATTAGTAGAGCTGACGCACTATATGTGGTGATAATACATAAGTTCCTATGTCTGTTGAGTATAGCCTAGATAAGAAGATTCCATTTTACAATTAATCTAATTTCCTCACAATTAAAGATCAGAAAGTAAATATCATAAATAAAATCCTGACAAGCATGTAATCTAAAGGTTCTTTCTCGAGTAATAAGGTTGTCCATTTATAGGCCCATGAAATAGAAAGATGGATTCAACTCTTTTTTCATGTAGCAAGCCGATTAAAATCAACTTACTGCAATCAAGAAACACAATCGTTCCTAATTTAACTAGTTCTTAAGGCAACTCTACATTCTAGTACAAGAAATGTATGACAAGAGTCTTCAATAACAACACATGTAGGTAAATGGTTAGATCTTTGTTCTTAACTCTTCATTCTCTCTAAAATATAAATTAATACTTAAACCTATAACTTGAGAAATTAAAACATATTACTTATATAGAATCAAACTGGTGTTAGCACTCCATCGGATCTTTGAGACCGAGAAGAGACCAATGAAGGTAACCACGCACCAAGCTCTCGCCAAGTAGATAGCCCTAATAGGCAGAGAAAGGGCCCTCTCCAAGAAGGGATCACAGCCAATAGGGATGGATCAATTAGGTTTTAGGCTAGGTATAGTACCACAGAGGGTTTTGATTGGTTGATTTGGGTGTTGGATGAGTGAAATTAGGTCAAAGAGAAATTAGGTCGGGTAAAATAAGATCGAATTGCGGGCATCTGATGGGGAAAGGTAGGTAGGAAACTCTAACACTTTAGGGTTCTTAGGTGAGATGGATCAGATTGGTGAGGTGCTAAAAAAGAGCATGACAATACATGAATTCTTTTTAAACTAAAGAAATGAAACAAATTATGATGATTCTCCCGAACAAAGCATAAACCATGTATTCGCTTATCATACTTGAGAATAAAGCATATTATAGATGTGGAATGAACATGGGAAGTAAAAAAAATTCATACATATGCAATAGAAGGATAAACTATGTCAAAATATAGTACCACGAGAATCCCACCAAAATAGCTACAACTCATCCAGTATATTCCCTGCCAAAATTTGAATACACTAGTGTCTCCGATCAATACAACAACATCCAAAATTCTCTAATGAGTGAAGAGGTGAAAGATATAGAATAGAAAAAACTTATCCCAACCTCGGGGGTCGAATCCCGTTGACGAGAAATCGTGTCTCGTGGACAAGACCCGTGTTCAAGAGTTGTGGCCAACAAAGGGGTCCGGTGTAGTCTAGGAACACGCCGGACTTTTCACCCCCGTCCGGAGAGCAATGCGTCTCACCCGAGGCATGCCGCGAACCACATGCATAGGGGGATGAGATCAATGGAAAGGAACAAACCCGCAACTAAAGAAGGACAAGTGCATCCATTACATATACAAAGCTATATACGCAAGATCACTTAATCAGCATTCGGACATTCGCAAATAAAATTTTAAACCAAAGATAAACACATTACAAGCACATGAACATCTTATTGAGACAACAACCTTCCATTGTATTAATCTCTTGGCCAAGCATCCGATTACATAACATTCTCCCCCGATAGCTCACGGATCCGATACGGATGGATTTCGGAATAGAAAGGTAGAATAGAGAAGATAAGAAACCATATGAAGAACATGCATGATTCCTCCGCGATGCTCTGCGCAGTGCTTTTCCCCTGTCTCGAACCTAGCAACCTCTTCAAGATCTATTCAACATTCTTCTCTTTTTCGACGGGTGGACTCGTATTTATTCACTCGCTCTCGCGACTATCGGGTCCTCTCCGTGCTTTACTTCGCTTTCTCCCGGCTTCTCTCCTCGTTGTCTGCGTGTTCCACTTCCCCGTCTTCTCGCCGTGTTTCCTTTCATCTACACTTGTCCCTATTCTATCTCCAGCTATCGTATGCTTTCGCGCTGCCTTGGTAGCTCCGCAACTCCTGGTAGTTGCGGCGCGGTCGCGGTTTCCATGTGTATTCATACCGCAACTAAAAAAGGTCAAAATTCAAAATGTCTTAGCCAATATTTCAAAACTAAACAAAAACAAGGGCCCCAACAGGCCCCGACCATAGTTCCTTGACTCGTCCGCGAGTCAATCACAAATAACAGTTTCTACTTCCATTGCCCCGCTGGCTCCCGTGCTCTGTTCTGCTGTGCTCCGCCACTTGGTTGTTCAAACAAGGGCCCCAACTCCGGGACCCGGCGGAGCACTGTATCTCTAAGCTTGGTGAAGTCCGCCACCGCTTGCTGCCATTCCTGCACAAGCAAGTCGGCTTCTTGAGAGATCTGGGTGGCGGCGGCCTCGTCTATAGTCGTCGGGACAGCCCCGAACAACGTGGCAAGCTGGGCTTCGGCCTTGGCATCCAGCTGTTGTATGGAGTCGGCACGGGCTCAGATGGGCGGACGAATTTCCCGGATGACGTGTTTGGCCGCTGCCGAGTCGGCCTCAGTCTGTTGCAGTTGAAGTTCGAGCTCGTCCGCCTGGGCGTAGAGCTGATCTAACCGTGCCGGGTCCGCGGTCGCCTGAATGTCACGGGAAATTTGTTGCAGCTGGGCAGCGATAGGCTGCGTCTTGACAGTTAGAGCGAGTGAGCACTCCTGCAGACTTCGCAGAAGGGCGGAAGCCGCGGCCGCAGTGGAATGGAGAGTTGCCTGCATACTAACTTCCTGATTCTGCTTGGCAGTCACCTGTTCTGAATGGACACTCGGTGGATCTGGAAGGGTAGGCCGTGCAGCTAACGCCGCTTGGAGTTCCTCATTCTCTCTGCAAACAACATGGAAAACAGTCCTGAGGTGGTGAGCCTGGAGTGCTATACTGTCCTCCGCTATAGTGGCAGGAAGTGGGGCATAATGAGCCCTTGCAGCAGGCCATAAGTTGGAGAGCGCCTGAGTAGCAATGTTGACCTGCTCCTGTAGGTTGGTCTTCTCCCTAATTAGCTGATTGCGCTGTTCAGTAAGCGCCGTGATCTGATTATGCTGCTCGGTACACCGCTGCTGCAGCTCTGTGTGAATCTGCTCGGCCTTGAGGGCCGCCCGCTGAATGAGTAGGTACAGCTGTGCTGGACTCCATGGTTCTACGTTGGTCGTGCTGGGTGTGCCCTGCTCTGGCACCCACTCCTGCGAAGGTTGGTTGCTGGCCACTGGTCGGCTTGAAGTCTCTGGAGGATGGATCGGCGCCTGCTGCTGCACTGAAGTGGCCATCTCGGACTCCGGCCGGTCTTGCTACGTGGTCTGCTCTGGGGGAGGGGCAGCCGAATCAGCCCCACCATTCGTTAGCCTGGTAGATATAGTAGAAGGAGGATCCTGGGCCATGGCCACGGGGTCAACCGGCGGTACCACGGCTGCAGTACTGGAGGTGACTTCCACCCCGTGGTCACCTCCGAAAATTTCCCGGATGAGAGAATCTGACACAGTGGCTGATGAATTGGATGGATTGGAGGAGGTGGCAGGTGGTCGGCCAGTGGAGGGAGCGGTGGACGGAGTGAAAGAAGTGTGAGGGAGGTGAAGGTTGAGGAACTCTGACGGGTCGATCATAGGTTCCTCCGGAATCAAAGTTGTTGTGGGTGGAGTGGCTGGTGGATCATCGTCAGTAAGATCCACCACTGGATTTGTGACAGCAATGCGGGCCCTCTTGGATGGAGGGGGGTCTGATGAATCGGGTTCGGGGCCCGGTTCGCCCATTGGTGTGATGATAGGGGTGGCAGAGGTGAACAGGTTAGTGGGAATGGGAGAACTGAGGGGGGCAGTATTAGAGGGAGCACGAGACCGACCGATATGAAATTCAGTAAAGGAGGGAAATATAGGGGCACCACTTGAAGCAACTTGGGTTGCCACGTTAAGTCGTCGTACCTGGTCATTGAGGTGCTGGACGATGGGGACCAGCGATTCGGGCAGGTCCAGTGCGGTCTCAGCTGCATCTTGTGGAGGTTCCACCGCAACCTGTGAGGACCCCGTTGCGCCGATCGCGGCAGGCCGCTGCGCCGGCAGCATCCGCTCAAAGTTATAGCGGGTGATCCCGTCGCGGACGTGCTTGACGACCCCCGGCCACGCAGAGACCTTCTGGTGAAAGGTGTCGTCATTCAACTGGAATCTGAGGGGCGCCATGTGAAAGGTGGTGTCCGACACGCAAGTTGGCCGGAGGAAGGTGTGCCTGTGGCTGACCCCAAACCACACCTGCTCACTGTACTCATCCAACAGGTTCCTGGGCACCCGTTTCTAGTTGGTCACCACATTTGTCATCATCCCATACCACGCCCGAAACGCCTCCGCGTTCACCTGTTTGGTGCTGGGGTCCGTAGACACCTGCCAGGGGGTGTATTTCATCGCAAGAGGCTGGCTCGCGATCGTCTCCGCCAGCATCCGGACAGGAGGAAGGTGCCATTTCCACATGGCGAAAGCTAAGATCAAGTACCCGTAAATGAAATTGGTGGTACGCTTGTAATTCTCTTCGCAGGTCGTGAAGACTTCTTTTAGCACAAACGAGCACCAATTCAACCTGGCACCCTGGGTGCAGTGCTCGGCAATGGCGATTGTGTCCAGAGTGCACTCTCCCTTCGTGTAGTGCCGCATCGTTTTGCTAGCGATAAGGTAGCAAGCAAACCAAACTTCTGGTTTATTGATCAAATCAATTTTGGCACCTTTGCCCCCTCGGCGAGTGCCATACTTGGTGTACAGGTCTGAGTCACCCGACTTTCGGGCGCGCTTGGAGGATGTCTGGCCGGCAGCGGAGACATCCGCGCCACTCTGAGATAGCCCTGTGAGCCGATGAATGTCTTCGGCATGAATTGGAATTTCTTCATTGAGCCACAGGGACCCGTTCTGTATCCGACTGAGGAGGAACCGGGTGCATTGCAGGGCCGGTCCCGTTGTTCCAAAAACCGGAAGAGACCTCAAACTCATCAAGGACGACTGTTGTAGGCTTCTAAATTCTGGTCGCATCCGGCTATTGGAGCTGCTGCCTGGAGTATAATGATGTTCCATGTAGGTTTGCTAATGGAGGTGTGGTAATTCAGCTGGGTCAGACAGGTTGGCGTCCATACATGCTGCATTGTCATACTTGCCCACTAGCGACTCTATGCGGTGAATTCGGCTGTCCAACACTGGTTCAGGGACGGAGAGGAGAGCTCTCGGCATCTTGGTGCGGCGCTGGTATACTTGGAGGATTCTTCTGGAGTTTCCTTCTGAGTGCGGTGCGCTTGAAGGCTGTAATTGCTCTGGAGTCGCTGCAACTTCCAAATTGAACTGGTCCGTCATTCTCGTGCTGTTGATCTTCATGCAAATTATGGCATCTACTGGCACGAGCGAAGTTTATGAGACTCCATAACGGCAATTAATTCTTGCTATCCTTCGAGGCTGCGATAATCGTGCGATCAATCGCGTGCCTGTATGTAATCTGACAGTTGCTGACGGCGTCATGGGAATATGGGCGGACACGATGGCTGAGGGAACTGCGGGTGATGGCAAATGATTACGGTACAATTACTGTCTTCTTATGGTAATTTATGAAACAAATCTGAGCGATCCTACGGACTGACAAAAGGACTGATGGAAATGACCTGGACTGACACTGGCACAGGGATGGATCCTACGCGAACGACACGCTGGACTCGTCTGCCCGGACCACAGTCGGTTGCGGTGAGGTACCCGCAACTGACCAATTATTTGACAGACTGCCTATGAACGGAAAAAACTCCCTACGCTCATCCCGGTTGCGAGAGAGTTATTCGACTAAGCTACTCTACGGGTTCTCTCGGTTGCGAGAGTTATTGATGAAAAGTGAGAGGTACCTACTCTTGGTAGGGTTTTAGGCGTGCACCATTCACCCACCGAGGAAGAACTGTACCGTCCAGCTGTGCCAACCGAACGGCTCCTGAGTCGCAGATCTCGATGACAAAGTAGGGTCCCAACCAGTGCATCTGGAGCTTGCCTGGAAACTTCTGGAACCGGCTGTCATATAAGAGAACTTTGTCGCCAACTTGGAAGGCTTTGGTTTTGATGTGGCGGTCGTGCCACGCTTTCTGGCTGGCCTTCTGAACCTTCTGGTGGAATTCCGCGAGGAATCGACCCTCATCCAGCTCCTGTAGCTCCTGGAGGCGTTCCCGAAGTGACTCCTCTTCTGAGAATTGAAGGGACGTTGCGATCAAAAGACTGGGTACAGTGAATTCGGCGGGAATCACAGCTTCCCAGCCATACACCAACTGGAATGGTGTCTGGTTGGTCAAACATTTCACTGTGGTCCGGTAGGCCCATAATGCCGCTGGGAGGCGCTCGTCCCAAATGTCGTGCTGAGCATTGCAAATTTTAGTCAAGCCCTTCTCAAGAATCTTGTTGAAAGCTTCCACCGTACCATTGGCCTGTGGGTGGTATGGGCTGCTTTTATGATGCTGAATCATAAATGTGTCCAGTAGTGACTTGACCATGGCATTAATGAAATGCGTACCCTGATCGCTGGTCAAGCTTCGTGGGCAGCCAAAGTGGCTGATGATGTGTTCAAAAATGAACCGGGCAACGGTCTCTACCGAGCAGTCGCGTACCGCTGCTGCCTCAGCCCACCGTGTGAGGTAGTCCGTGGCGGTAATGATGTACCAGGCCTTGGAATGTCGAGCGATTGGTGCGATGGGACCTACGAAATCCACAACCCACTTTTCAAACGGCCGCAACACATGCACTAGGTGTAGCGGGAGCTCGTCCCTGTGCGAAGGCCTTCCCGTCCGCTGGCAAACATTGCAACGCTTCACATAGGCCTTACAGTCAGCATGTACCATCAGCCACCACAGGCCAGCTTGAAGCACCTTCCTTGCGGTGGGTTTTGCACCCACATGCCCTCCCGCAACACCACTGTGACATTCCCACATCACTGCTTCCCGTTCATGGTCGATAACACACCGGCGTAACACCTCATCAAGGCCCAGTTTGTACAGCTGCCCCGCGATCAATTGGTAGTCGGCCGCCCAGACAACCAGGTGGCGTTTCTGAAGCAGGGTGTAATCCTGAGGGCACTGTCCCGTGGTCAGATAAGTGGCAATGTCAGCCAGGTAATCTGGTACTGCTTCAACTCGGAAGAGGTCAGCATCCGGTAGCTAATCATCCAACGAGCCTTCATTCTCTCCCGTCTCCAACCTGGATAAATGATCGGGACCAACATTCAACCTGCCAGGCTTGACAATCACCTCAAACATAAATTCCTGGAAAAGTAGTAGCCAACGACAGATTCTTCCTTCCAACACAGGCTTATTCACCAGATATTTCAACGCAGAATGGTCCGTGAAGAATGTAAATTTTCCGCCCAGAAGATAGTGGCGGAACTTCTGGAGAGAGTACACCATCGCCAACGCCTCCCGCTCGGTCGTGGTATAATTCTTCTCCGCATTCGATAACCGACGGCTGGCGAAGTACACGGGGTGATCAACTGTCGTCTCCCCGGGTTGCGCCAATACAACTCCAAGTGCAATTCCGGACGCATCAATATGGACATGGAACTGCTTATCCCAGTCGGGATGAACAAGTATGGGTGCCGTCGCCAACTTCTCCTTCAATGTGTCAAGTGCCTTCCTGCACTCCGCCGTCCACTCAAACGCTTCTGACTTCCGCAACAGTTTCTCCAGAGGGGCCATAATCCTTGCGTAGTTGCGAATAAACCGCCTGTAATATCCTGTGTGCCCGAGCAGTGCCCGCAACTGCTTCACGGTCTCGGGGGCCTCCATGTGGACGATGACCGCGACCTTGGCAGGATCAACGCAGACCCCTTGCTTGCACACCACGTGGCCCAAGAGTGTGCCGAATGGAACTGCAAAAATACATTTCTTCAAGTTCAAGGAAATCTGCAACTGGCGACACCGGTCAAACATAACCCGCAACAGAGAGGCGTGTTTCTTCAACAGACTGTTGACAGTCCAGTCATCCATGTAGACCTCCAGGAAATTGTGAATGTACTCCCGGAAAGCAGCAATGACAATCTGGGAAAACACAGCCGGTGCGTTCTTCAGACCAAACGGCATAACGTGGTATGCGAATGATCCCCACTCAGTGGTGAATGTCGTCTTTGCTTTGTCTTCCTTGGCGATGCGCACCTGATGGTAGCCCGAGAACCCATCAGTGAAGGAACAAGCTTCGTTTCCCGCAACATGATCTAGAACTTCATCACTGAAAGGAGTGGGAAAAGGATCGTGGATGCAAGCATTATTCAGGCTCCGGTAGTCGACACAGACCCGGATCTCCGCTTTGTCCTTCTTGTTCTGGATGACAATGGGACTTACCCATTCGGCTTCTTCTACTGGAAAGATGAGACCTGCAGCCAGCATTTTGTCAATATCCATCTTGACCTTCTCTTTGATACGTGGATTCAACCGGTAGGGTCGGTGCTTCACCGGTCTGGCCCCCGGCTTCAACGTGATGCGCATTTCGCCGAGATCCCCCTTGATCCCCTTCAGGTCCGCAACTGAGGACGGAAACAAATCTTCGTATTCTCGGAGGAGGCTGAAAATTTCTTTTTTTGTCTCCTCATCCCAGTAATCTCCCACCGTTGCGAGCTTAGGTTTCTCGTCCGTTCCAATGTTCAGTTTTTTTGTCTTTAGCGGCTGTAAATGGACTCCTTCAGTCGTCGGCTCTTCACTGATGCTTCGCTCGCCTTCCTTTTCGTCAAAATAGAGATGCCTGAGGTCCTCCAAACTATCGTCCTCTGGATCGCCATCAATCCGGTGACAAACCAACTCGCACCTGACCTCAGGTCGTGACACAGCCGGGCCCTCGTCGAGCTCGGGCTGGCGGAAAAACAAGACCTCCTTGATTGCCTGTAGGGCCTGAGACTCCTGTGCCATCTCCCTTTCGAACGAGAAGCACCAAACGAACTTGTCCGCAACTGCCTGCCAAGAGCGGGTTTCCCATTTCCTTTCTTCCTCCAGGTACCAGGCCTGGGGAATGGTGCCTAGGGAGTGTATAAACCTGTGGCCCCACAACTCCTCAGGGTACCGTGTGCTCCGCCACTGTTCTTCGCAGGCCCGCAAATGGTGTCGCGGGTCTGAAGTTCCATGATACTTAAGCGTACTGGAGGGTCCTTCATCCTCTTTAAAGCATGCCCGCAGAGCATACGCCACGCACTCCCATCGCAACAGAGTGTTGCGGTGATTTTTCCACCACCATGCCAACGTTGACTGCAAGGCCACATCCAAAAGTGGCATCCGGCTTTCAGCTGGGACCCGGTCTTCCACCTTGGCAATAAAAGTATTGACTGCCTGCATGTTCGATAATGTGGGATATCCGCGGATCTCAGTCCCTACCCACCGGACTTGAGCAATGGAGGCACATCTCCGCGTGGTGGTCTCATACCCCCCTTGCTGCCAGTCTTCCCAAGCGAGTTCGGATCCGAGCTCTGAGCTCTGCACACTCCGCCAACTGACGGAGCCAGTCGTGGTCGGGTTGATATAGTCATCCTGCTATCCTGCGGTCATCTGGTAAAGGTGGTACATTATCTGAGCGTCCTCCCGATTGTCCACTGTTTCTGTATATTGCGGGCCCCGATACGGGTCGAGAGGCTGGGTGACCCGTACCTTCCCATCCTCAAAGATCATCAGCTCCTTCTTTAGGTCGATGATGGCGTAATTCTCAAAAGCCCAATCAATGCCGAGTAAGGCAGGATAGGGATCCTTGTCGCCCATGATATCAATAACTTCAAAGTCGGTGTATGTCTTCACCCCCGCAACATCAACCTCGACTCCCTCGAGCCGGCCGATTGGAAAGATGTAGTACTAGTTCGCCATCCTGAGTTGGATTGGTGAGTAGGCTAGTCGTGGCCTACCAAGAGCCTCCCATGTCTTTCGTGGCAGTATGTTGATGTCAGACCCCAAGTCCAACATGGTGTCGCTGATTTGGAACCCTGCGACCTGCGTGTTAAGCCGAAATTCTTTGCCTGTTCGTTGCTTGTTCCGCTTGACACGTTGCACGTATTGAGGGCCAGCGTCCGCTGGGTCTCTATGTTCTGTGCGCCCCTGCAGTGCTCCATCCAAAGCATGCTTGAGCTGCTGCTGCAGCGCAGCGTTATCAACAATCCTGAGGAATAGCCGGAGCCACTCGTCGACTACAGTACCTGCGACGTTCTGCGCACCAGATTCCGGCAGCATGGGCTCCTCCAAACCTCCCTCATTCCGCAACTGGGCGAATGCCTCAACTGCCTCCTGGAAATACTTCTTCTGGACTTCGGGCCTGATCAACTTCTTCGGGGATGTCGGCCGAACCACTCGAGCTGGCTCCTTCCCGTGGGCATCCTCTCCAGTCTTCTTTCCGCCCCGCGTTACTATCGCGACGTTCTGCATGTCAGGGGTTGCGGCCCCTCGCGGTTCTGAGTTTATCAGATTCGCTCCCCTCTACCTCGCCCGTTCTTCCCACTTCTTGATGAGCTCCGGACAGTCTTCTGTAGCGTGGGCGTTGACCTGGCACTAGGAACACCAGGGTCGTCGCGGAAGGGGACACTCTCGAGCCACATGACCCTCTTGGTCACAGTTGTAACATTTTACCGGACCACGTCCGCCTGTGCGGCCTCCCCGCATGCCTCCGCTTCGTCCCCTCGGAGCCTCGTTCACCCTGTAGGAGGGATGGTCCAGTCGATCCGCAAGTGCGTCGAGAGCCCTGCACTGCTCAGTGTTGTGAGTCGTGGACACACAAAATTCACAGTATACATTAATCGGGACCGTGGAGTACTTCTGTAATATCGGGCACATCCGAGGAGGATGCCCCAACGTCCGGAAAATCTCACAGTACTCTGTGGTGGAGGACCCCGGTTGCGGTGGGAACCCCGCAAAGGTCTGTTGCGGCTGGTAGACTCCCTGCGGGTTCATTGCCACGCCACCCCCTGGTGGTGGACCCCCCTGGATTGCTGCGACCGAGGGTCCTGCTCCTGTGCCGCGCAACCGAGGACACTCGGTTGCGACGTGGCCTTCGACCAGGCAATGAGTACACCAAACATTTGGTCGTGCTGGTCTCACTGGCTGAAGTTCCTTGAGATTTTCAGTCAAGCTGGCGATCTGATGTTGCAACCCTATCAAAGAAGGATCTTGCGGGGCTGCCCCCCCCCCCCCGATATTCCTGGGGGTAGCCCGCCATGGCTTCAATCTTCATGGCCTGCTCCAAAGTGTCCTGCAGATTATCAATCTTCTGCTGAGTGAGAGGGGTTCATGTCAAGGGGAGCAGAGCCTTGATGAACCAGTCCCTCTGGTGGTTTGGATCGATTGGGTAGCTGAGTTTCCCGATCGCGTCCTTGAATCGCCGCATCAACTCCCACGCGGTCTCACCTTCCTTCTGCTTAATTTCCCACAGCTCTGACAGGCCCTGCTGGTCTTTCTGGGGAAGCTTGAATTCGCGGACAAAATCCCGCTTCACGTCCGCAATTACGGGGTTAGGATGAGCCTTGGACCACTTGATAAACCATCGCAGAGCCCTCTCTCTGAGCGTGGTTTGGAATTCTATTAACTTCCCTGCATCTGGCGTCTGGCGAGCCCTCCAAATGGCTTCGCACAGGTACCAGTGTTGCTCTACATCATCATTGCCCCGGCCAGAGAACTCTGGATACCGGGTGAAAGATCCAGCCATGTGTACTTGCGGAGAATTGACCAGGATAAAGCCTCCAGGTCCTGGTTGCGTAACGGTCCCACTAGGAAAAATACCACTACTAGTAATGCTGCTGTTACCGGACGTTACTGACACTGATGAACTATTGTATGACCGACTCAATGCTTGTAATTGAATAAAAATATTACTTAAAGGTTGATACAGTACCAGAGGAAGGTCGGGATCCTGGCCATGCAGAAGGTGAGAAGTAGGGATGCCTGGAGGGGTGGGTGTCATCTGATCTTGAAACATCTGCTGCATCACGCCGTGCCATTCATCATCGGAACTTTCTTCGGGCTGCATCTTTCCGTTATCTTCGCTACTCACGATCTCTCTTTCTCGCGTCGTTGGGATCCCATGCACCCACTGCACTTCCGCTGTTGTCCCGTCTTCTTTCCGGGTATCCAAACCCATAACTCCCGTCCTCTGAGGCGCCTCCTTCTAATTTTTCCTCTCGATCTCTCTTCTCTTCAAATCTCTCATTACCCTTCTTCGCCACCTATCGGCGATCTGTGCCCGCCGATGCGCACGTAGCTCCCGCAACTTGCATGCGGCCTCAACATCCATTCCCCACTCCCCACTCTCACAGTCTACACAGCATCGGTCCCCTCAACCCTTCCCCCAGTACGGGTGGTTTACGCTTCCATACTCGTTTTGTGGAATTCAATCAACCCTTCATCCACCATCAGGGCTTTGATCCACAGCGGAATCTCCTTCAACAGCTTCCCTCTCAGCCCTGAGTGGAAAACAGCCTCGGCCTTCGAGAAGGATTGGTAGCACTCAGCAGCAAACTCCACAGCGTATCCTTCCAACGTGGTCCTTACCCAAAAATCCACTGCACGGGTTAGTTCAGTATCTACCCGATGCAGTGCCACCAGGTCTTCGTGCGTCCACCTGCGGTTTATCTTCCGCAAGCCTTCTTGGGGCAGCGTCGCTTGTAACCTCCGCAACCAATTGTAAAGGTCCGTAGGGAACCTTCCCCAGAAAATTTCGTACGTATCACTGGCTGAGTCAGAGAAAAGAACAAGCTCCTTGATCACCACCTCCTTTTTCTTGGTCAGCTCTGCTTGCTGAGCAATGAACTGGTCAAGATGATCATCCCACCATCGCCGTATCGCTCCTTCAAAAATCCTCGATACCATGATCTAGATCCCCTCAGAACATGCAGGTCCCGTAAACGGAACCATTTGTTGGCGAGAAATCAGGTCTCGCGGACAAGACCCAGGTTCAAGAGTTGTGGCCAACAAAGGGGTCCGGTGTAGTCTAGGAACACGCCGGCATTTTCACCCTGCTCTGGAGAGCAGTGCGTCTCACCCGAGACATGCCGCAACCACATGCATAGGGGGATGAGATCAATGGCAAGGAACAAACCCGCAACTAAAGAAGGACAGTGCATCCATTACATATACAAAGCTATATACGCAAGATCACTTAATAAGCATTCAGACATTCGCAAATAAAATTTTAAACCAGCATAAACACATTACAAGCACATGAACATCTTATTGAGACAACAACCTTCCATTGTATTAATCTCTTGGCCAAGCATCTGATTACATAGCATTCTCCCTGATAGCTCACATATCTGATACAGATGGATTTCGGAACAGAAAGGTAGAATAGAGAAGATAAGAAACCATATGAAGAACATGCATGATTCCTCCGCAGACGCCCTGTGCGTCTTTCCCTGTCTCGAACCTAGAAACCTCTTCAGCATCTATTCAACATTCTTCTCTTTTCAGCCGAGTGACTGTTATTTATTCACCCGCTCTCGCGACTATCAGTTCCTCTGTGGCTTTACTTCAGCTTCTCTTGGCTTCTCTCCTGTTATCTGCGTGTTCCACTTCCTGTCTTCTGCTGTGTTTCCTTCATCTGCACTTGTCCCTGTTCTATCTCCAGCTATCGTATGCTTTCGCGCCGCCTTGGTAGCTCCGCAACTCCTGGTAGTTGCGGCGTGGTCGCGGTTGCCATGTGTATTCATACCGTAACTCAAAAAGGTCAAAATTCAAAATGTCTTAGCCAATATTTCAAAACTAAACAAAAACAAGGGCCCCAACAATCCCTGAGTTGTGGAGCTAATCCACAAAAGGTTGAACTGAAAACCCAAAGACTAGGGAGGTGAAACAAATTCTCCCTTAGTTTTGGTGAAACTACTTCATTCATCCATGAAAACACTTTTACCTAATGTATTTACCCTCTAGTAACTCAAAAATCTCTTAATTACATTTACATCCATAATTTACATCAGTAAAATTCACATTTTCCATGGTCAAACTCAAAAAACTAGGAAAAAATCAGAAAAATCAAAGAATTTTTAGGAGCACAATGCTAGTGTCATGAGCGCAACGCCAACTTCAAGCCAAATTTTGAGGGGGTTTCCAATGTCCAAATTGAGCTTAGTATAACTCATTGGAAATTATATCTTCTCTAGTTTCCAAAAATGTACTTGGTTTCCAAAAATGATGATTTTTATCCCTCCAAAAGTTAATTCTCCCAAGACTAGTTAGGAGTGCAACGCCTGCCTGAAAATGAGGGCAGAAATGTCATTTTTGAGGTGTTTTTGGCCATTTATCCCTCCCATTTTGTCGAAACTGGGTGTGAAAAGTGTCAAAATTGCATGTTTGATGCCTTCTGAATCCAATGGTGGTGTTATTTGTGCCTTTGGAGGCTCCCATAAGAAGCACAATGCCAAGGTTAGGAGTGCAGCACCAAGGCTAGGAGCACAACGCCTGAATGCCACTAGCGCAACACCACCTTCAAACCTACCTGTGGATAAATTTTGGAAGTCAAAATTGGGAAAATTATAGCTCGTTGGAAAGCTATTTCTATCTACAACACAATAGATTTATCAAGAACTGAAAATGATCAAGTATAGCCCCTCAAAAATCAATTCTCCCAAGACTAGTCAAAAAGTGCAGAATGGGCGTGCAAAAAGTGCAGCATTCTCTTGCAAACCACTTTTGAAGGTATTCTGAACTCCGAATTGAGATCATGATATATAATTGTAAATATATCTCTATATAGTTATCATTTTATTCATAAATAAAGTCATTTGGACACTCCATCTAGGGGAAAATGTTAGTTTCCCAAGGTCACTCCAAAAGTGCAGAAACTCTCTTGTAACAACTATATTTTTGACATTTATCCAAAACCATAACACCTGTATAAAAAATGAAGGTGGATTTTTTCCTTGTTCTATTATTAACAAAAACCTCTTTCAGTTTTGTTAAATTCATCTCAATTTGGGAAAAAACATACTTTGAAGAAAAAATGGCCCTATGTGTGGAAAATTATTTGTCCCTTGGAATTACTTCTTGAAAAATGATGGATACATGATGTTTATGAGATGAAATGGACTCATACTTGATGAAATTTCATGAATTGTCTTGGGACCCACATTTCCTTTAATTGTTGGTGCAATTTTGTTTTTGATGACCTTGAAAACCATAATACCTAATGGAGACTTTGACTGAATGAAACCATGATCAAAATGACTAAAAAAAATAATGACAAATCTTAGTGATGGTACACTCAGCAAAGTGGTGAAATGAGCTATCAAGTGATGAAATTTTTGAAAAAAGTGAGGTTTGAACTAGGACTACCTCCAATGACCAAATTTTTGCATGATGGCCTAATGGAATGAATTTTTTTTTAGAATGGGACCCTAATATGATGTCAAAAGAGAGATTTTGATCATTGGTGGAAGGATGCAAAAACTGACACTAACATTGGCTCCAACTGGGGATGGTAGCTCCTTGGAGGTGCCAAGAACACCGTAGACCAAGTAGCCTAACCATTAGGCATGGAATCAAAAGCTAAAAACCATACTGAATACTGAAAAATTGACTCAATAAATTGAATCAAGACTTGACTGAATTTTTTTTGAAAACTGACTCAAAGCTGATTGAAATAAAAAAAAATTACTAAACTTATTGATGGCAGCATATCACCGAGGCTTGAGGGCTTCAAATCCCAATGAAAACCACCTTCCTACTGAAGAAATATGTAGAATCATGTGAAATGATCCTTCCAGTGTAACCATTCCAGGAGATGGCTACTTACTTGAATCATGCTCGCACTTTCCTCGAGCAGGTAGAAAAAATAAAAACTAGACAACTCTGAGTGTCCACTAAACATGTGATTTTGGTCCATGAAAACAAGAAAATACATCTTCCCTGCTAACTGTAGCAAATCAGTAAAAGGATATTCAAAAATATGAAATGTTATCTTGTCTTGAGATCCAGCAAAAACATAAGCACACTCTTCATTCTGATCTGAAATAACACTTGGTTGTTGATCCATAGGAAGGCATAGGGAAGTATGACTTTCTACTATCTGAGTGTTGGCTGTAAATTCCTCAAGCATGGGAAAATATAACTCTATCTCTTGGGAAATATATCATCAAATACTTCCCTAAGCATTCCATTCTGTTGATGAAGATGTATTTTCTGCTTAATACACACACACACACACACACACACACATAAATATATAATAAATTTAAATAAAATTAAAAATATTTCAGTATTTAATCATCCCCAAATGAACAATACCCTTGTATCGTTCTTTTTCTTGCAAAATAGAAAATTGGTACCAGAGTTCTCAATACTGGTTAGACATAATATGGTACCAAAAAATTGGTATGCAATAATAGACGATGCTTCTATGCAGATATTTCAAATTTCACATAAGATTCGAAACATAATGGTCATAGATTACTTTATTAAAAAGAAAACTATAAAAAAATATAACTATCATATGCACCAATTATTCATTTATTTACTATCCTATTCTACTTGAGAAAAAAAGAAATTCCCCTCCTCAAGTATAGGATTATTTCCAATGTAACCATGTGCGCAATAGGTGTAAGAATGCATTCACATTCAATTCCATAGTATAATCCTCATTGCATACCTGAGTATGAAGTACTAGCAGTTGTAATGATGATGTCAAGAAGTAAGGGAAAATGAAGGAGTGGTATGGCCTTATAGTTTCTTGAAACTAAATTTCAATAAAATTACAATGCGCATGGTTTACCTCTTTGTTTGGCTCATTTAGAATATCCTCCTTTGCCATGCCATGAAAATATTCTATTATGGGATGAATATCCTCTTGTGTTCCTAGAGGATCCATAGATATGCATGTCGAATATTCTTCAATCTCAGGTTTTAACGGTTTCTCCATTGGATGTGTTCCATGATTCTTCAGTTTCCTTGACAAGATTTCAAGGGTGAAGATCTTCCTGTGGATGTGGTTCATGGATTTGTTGTTCTTGTATCACTTTTGGAGAGGAAGATAAGTTCTTGACTACTGTCAAGATTTGTTCTTCCTGAGAAATAGATATCCCAGCTACTTCTATAATTTGAGAGAGTTCTTCCAAAATCTTGATCATCCTTGCATATTGCTTTGTCGGTTGTTTATCCCTGTCCTGTGAATGTATTAGTGTATGGAGTTATTAAAGTACCATTTTTTTTTAATCTTAAAGAATTGAAAAAGGAAACACACTTAAAATAAATCCAAGCAAACCAATCATTTACTCTAAGCACCACCATGCTACTAAGACTCTTCTGTCACCAAGTTATCTGTTCACACTATTTAGGTTTCTCTTCTTTCCATGAATCCAAAACATCAAAATTTAAATAATTACCAAAAGAGAGGACAACTTAACTTTGGAGCAACCTAACCAAAGTGGATGCACGTGTTCTTACCTCTCGTATTAGCGTCTTCTCTCCTCCCTTAAGTCGCCCATAAAAAAATTAAAAATAAATCATTACCTATTACTGTTTACAACTCCCCGAAAATGATGCCAAAAAAGTTGGGGTAATTCTATGAATGATATATTGCCACAAATTAAATTATCAGTCAGGGAGTCATAATCAGTAGAACTGATGCACTATATGTGCCGATAATAGATGAGTTCCTATGTCTGTTGAGTATATCCTAGATAAGAAACTTCCATTTTACAATTAATCTAGTTTCCTCATAATTAAATATCATAAAGCAAAGCTCAATGAGGGCTCATGAAATAGAAAGATGGATTCAAATCTATTTTCCTATAGAAACTGATTAAAATCAACTTACTGCAATCAAGAAAAATAATCATTCCTAATTTAACAAGTTTTGAAGGAAGCTCTGCATTATAGTACATAAAATGTATGACAAGGTTCTTCACTAACAACTCATGTAGGTGAATGGTGAGATCTTTGTTCTTAACTCTTCATGCTCTCTAAAATAGAATCAATACTTAAACCTAAAACCTAAGAAATCAAATGGAGTACTTACATAGAATCAAAACTGGAATCATATCAAATGCTTTGAAGCTAAACCATAAAAATAAAATATATTCATAATAACTATAGTAAAAACTTTCCTTCATGGCTTCAGAGGGGCCTTACCAAGCTACCAAGGAAATCTGAGGAAGATTACAAAACTAAAGAATCTATTAAGACATCGAATTCATCAATCACTGCTTATATTATTACTTCAAAGAGAAATATTACAAACTTAAATCTCCAGCATAAAAATATTATAAAAATATCTATATCTTTTACAAAGAAATGGTCTTTACAACCAAGGTTACATAAGATAATATCAAATCATTGCATTTGAACTTAGTTTACATATTTGACTTCATCCTCATTACACGAAGTGCATGAGGAAGAAGAAAATCTCGATTTCCTATGTAAGGAAGATGCCTTTGTAAACAACTTACTTGGTCCCATTGAATACCATTTCTTAAATCACCAATCCTGGAAGATGAGATGAGGTACTAGAATCACACAGGTGCTATAATTCGGGTACCATAATCACACAGGTGTTGGAGTGTAGGTACCAGAATCGCACAGGTGTTGTTGTTGGTGCCAGGTGGATGCACAAGTATGGTGAACACAGGTACACGGTAGAAAAAAACACGGACAACTGATCATGTTCCAGATGGGTGCAGGATTACCAGACGAGAAACCGAGTTCTAGATGTCTAATGTTGGTACCATACGAGTAGGAAACGAGTACCAGATCACTGCACTAGTACCAGATGAGTAGGAGCACAAGTATAGACATCTATGTGAGGCAATCCAACTAATAAAAGAGTATAAGGAATCAAATAATTCTCTTTCTGCTACAAGAAAACATAAAAATCGTGTTTTTAAATATAAATTACCTCATATAGACATAAGATGGCTAAAAGGTATATGCTTGAAGAAGACAAGCAATTAGTAAATAGGATTGAGGTGAAAATGACCAAAAATAGAGGACAATATAGGGTATTATAGGCATCAAAACTGAAACTGAACAAAAATCCATAACCACATCCTAAAAAATGAATATATTTAGTTTTTATTTATGATATATAAATAAATATTCTGCACATTACACGTATAAGAAAATCAACCTATGTAAAACCCTTGTACCTTTCCTAGTTCCAAGATGAAGATAATTGATTATATTTTAATACAATAAGAACTCTTTTCTTATAAATTTTTTTATGACTTCTCTAATTGATATGTTTCATGAGCTTGCTTATTTATATTTTATTTTCAATGTCATATTATAGTGATGCATATTTATTTCTTATTTCTTAGTAATTTAAATATGTAATATAATTGTAAAAAGTAAGATTATCAAGTTTTTATTAATATAAAGAGTTAAATGTGATTTTTTTTAATAATCCTAATTAAAAGTGAATTTTATTAACTCAAATTTTTTTTATAAATAACTTAAAATATAATAATTTTTAAAAAATAAAATAACTATAATATATTTTTTTAAATGGAAATATTTAGTTTAAATGAAAGTGAGTTATTCATTTGATGTGATAAATTTTCCATCACTTCAATGCTAACATTGTTAATAATTTTGTTATTATGCTTTAATTTTCTTTAATAACGATTGACTAAACATTTTCCTCATTTTAATTTTGAAAGAGTAAGTAAGTAAATCCTCTTTACTCTTGATTTGGAGGAGTGCCTACTAAGTACATCATATGCATTTACAATTTGGAAAATTTGGAAAATTTTCACATTATTGAATTGTGTACATTAGATATATTAGTTTTGTATGTGGAATGGATAAATTATTAATCTCAAATTCATATTAACAAAGTATAAATATAAAGGAGAGAAATTTAATATATGTATATATATATATATAACAATGGTTAAGAGTATGTGTTTCATTGGTAAAATGTTATAGGTTCAAATTCAAAGAGGATATATATATATACACACACTTTAAATGAAAAAATCTCATATTTCAATTTAATATTTAATTAAGATATAATTAAATTATGAGTATGATTATTATTTTTTTTCAAAAACATTGAAAATAAATAAATAACAAATAGTGATTTTAATTTAGATATTAAAAATCAATTAAATATATTTATCCCTATTTTATTGTGGAGATTCTTAATTTGTAAATCGAATTTGTTATAATATCATTGGTCATTACTATGGCTTATCAATGCCGTTGTCTAACTAGACTGCCTTTTTGCCCTAAAAATCATGGAAATTCTGGTAAGATTTTAAGAAAATCTGACAGGGATTTTTGTAAATCCATGTTATAACTATCAAAATTTAATATTTTGGATGCTCTAGAGGTTTTTGATGGTGTTGAATCCATTTCTACTATCAAAATCATGATTCAAACACTGTTACCATAAGATTTCTTAAAAAAAATTAGCCCGAATTCCGGCCAATTTTAGCCATCCAGGAAATTCCTCCGTCTTGTTAGACAACTCCCTTATCAATACTACATGCCCAAAAAACCATAACTCATTTCATATGACACATGTTTATATAACATTTTTTTAATTAATGAAAAAGGATAAAAAATACATAACTACTTGGGAGATAAATTTCAATCATTGATTTATGTATACTACTATGAAAATTCTATAATATTTCATGGAGGTTAAATCTTTACCATTCACCTAATAATTAATATTAATTAAATTAAAATTCTTAAAACCATTCTAGAATATACATAGTTATCTAAATAATTAAATTTACAATTTTTTAAATTAATGAAAATTTTGTTAAATTTCTCATTATGTTATAACGGTCTATTTTTAAAAAATACATTAATTTAATTTAACTTCTGAAGGATTTTTATTTCAACTTAAGATGGATGAGGATCTGTTGATTTTTTTTTAATTGAGGGTGTAGATGGATTCTCAAGGGAATATGCTCAACATATGCCTAGTATTAATGTTTATCAATGGTGGTAGTGTATTACATAGTTTGTTAGGTTGCACTGACTAGTGCCATGGGTTTCCTCGCCCACCAATTTCCTATGGATTTGAGATTATTCCAATTCTAATAAGTTCATCATTGATAAATTTCTCATTATTATTTGAAACATTTATTTTTTCTAAAGTTAAAGTTGACCCATATAGATTGACAAATGTCAAATGGAGATGAAAAAGGTAGACAATGCCTAACCTGACCAATTTCAAAAAAGGACACCTTCAGTGTAATTATTATTATGAGAACTCATGGTATTGACCCATGGTATTCATGTGGAATATAACATATTTAAAGGGAAATTAAACCAACCTAGATCTATCTTAACTCCAGATGGGAAATTAAATCTACAGGCTGAGAGGATCAAATCACTTAAGATCCAAACATATTTTAGAGTGAAAAGAAATTTGATCCCTCACAGTGCTTGGTAGATCTAGAGTTAAGATGGATTTAGACTAGTTAAAAATTAAAGTTGGTGAGATAACTTATGTTTGTTTATTTTGAAATTAATTTAATTATTGAGTGGATCATAGGGATCTAACCTAGATAAAATGTCTTTAATAATATTCATAAACCAAAGGTTGAGATTTATTTTCAAAATAGTTAAATCCATTAATTAATAAAATTACCACTTGAACACTTTCCATACGAAGTGAGTTATGGTTTTTTAAACCTGTGGTATTGATAATCCAACATATTACCCTATGATATTGTAACAAATTCGCCTTTACATGTCAAGAATCTCATACATGTAAAAGGTGTAATAAAGTTTCTATTATTAAATTAATTGAAGATAAATATTATACTTGGTAACAAAATAACAAATATCATATTAGTTAATATTTTGTACATATGTTATATATACACTATTTTGTGAAGAGTATGTACATTTAACATAATAGCGTTAAGAGGCACTCTCGAGCTCAATATGGAAGAGATGTTGTAACATGTCTGTACTATTAAATATTTTGACATGTTCAAATTGCATAAAAGTAAAATTAAAGAAAACAATTAATAATTACAATAAAATTGACTTAAATTAATCAATTTACTTTTGGTGATTTTGGGCTCTGGGTTTTCACAACCCATGATTTTTTAATAGTATTATTATCTAGGAATATATATATGATTTTTCATTAGGCTTGAGTGAGCCTAATGGTTAAGAGCATGTGTTTCCTTGTAAGAGGTCACAAGTTCAAAACTAGAGAGAGCTAGAGTATGTATGCCTCCATATAATTCATCTACTTTATCAAGAGAAATTTGAGAAGAGTCAAATCTTTTGAAGTGTTTCAACATTATTATCATTTATTAATAAAACTTAAATAAAAAATTTGAAAAAATATATATATTATAAAATATACAATGTAATGATTAAAATTGTAAGTAATTATATGAGTTTTATCATTTAAAAAAAATGAAATTTTGATATTGTGAAATTTGTATGCTTAAAAATAATGGTGAACATAATAAACTTATGATATATGATCTTTATTTTTGGGATATAGTTTTTAATTATTTTTTATTATGGATTTTTAAAGATTATATATATATATATATTAATTTTTATATTTTTAATTAATTTATATTATATTAGTATTTATTTTTAATTTATTAATCATTTTCAGAAAGTTTTGGGAAAAAGTTTATCAATTTTTTAATGTTGAGATTCAACAAGAAGATTTTAGTGAAAATTATGCACAGAGCCTCAAGCTATTTTTAGGTGGATGTCTATTTATAGATGCATGAAAAAATTCTATTTATAGATGAGGTCTATTTATAGATGTATGTGCAAGTTCTATTTATAGGTTGCATGTCTATTTATAAATGCATGTCAACTATTATTATCCCTTAATATTAGTTGGACAATAAACAATAATCTATTCTCAATGAGCACTTGGAAATAGTTAACTAAAGTGGAAAATCAGTTAGGTATAGGAATTTCAAGTTGAGTGGTTGGTTGGTGGGACATCCAAGTGGACTTATTTGTAACTGAGTGATTAGAAGCTGTAACAGAGTTGGAAGTGTAGTTATGAGAGTTGTAAAGTAGTTTAACTCAGTTAAGTGAGTTAAAATCAGTTGTGCTAGTTGTAACTGAAGATACACTAGTGAGAGATCAAGTGAATTAATTATTAATTAATTCACAATTATTGGCCTCACATGCAACTGAATATTTAATACTATTAACTACACGCATGTCAGATCCAGTGGA